>JARJEI010000013.1:3537872-3817572 GCA_029955415.1 Lottia scabra | reverse complement strand
AAATTGAAACACCAACAATGTATGAGGCATTAAACTGTAAAATTTTAATTAACATTTTCACTGCCACAAGAAATGTTGGATATATAACAAAGCTTTCTGACATTTGACTCAATACCAGATGATGAAATCAATACTATTAAACTGGTTTATTAAATTAATCTGCTCTTGACAATCATAAAGAAAATAATATTATTATATTATATCTATTATGTCAGTTGTTATTAAACATTATATTGATCATTCTTTATGTTTTAAACTCGACTTTATTTCAAATTAGACATTTACTCTTCATCTTGCCTGACATTTCTCATAATATGTTATATGATATCTTAGTGTGGATACGTTTCTGACAATATTTCTCAAAATTAGACGTTTTAAACGCTATCCTGGCTGACATTTCACATAATATGTGATATGATTGCTCTTAGCTTAGTGTGGATACGTTTCTGACAATATTTCTCAAAATTAGACGTTTTAAACGCTATCCTGGCTGACATTTCACATAATATGTGATATGATTGCTCTTAGCTTAGTGTGGATACGTTTCTGACAATATTTCTCAAAATTAGACGTTTTAAACGCCATCCTGGCTGACATTTCTCATAATATGTTATATGATATCTCTTAATATGGATACGTTTCTGACAATATTTCTCAAAATTAGACGTTTTAAACGCCATCCTAGCTGACATTTCTCATAATATGTTATATGATATCTTAGTGTGGATACGTTTCTGACAATATTTCTCAAAATTAGACGTTTTAAACGCTATCCTGGCTGACATTTCTCATAATATGTGATATGATTGCTCTTAGCTTAGTGTGGATACGTTTCTGACAATATTTCTCAAAATTAGACGTTTTAAACGCCATCCTGGCTGACATTTCTCATAATATGTTATATGATATCTCTTAATATGGATACGTTTCTGACAATATTTCTCAAAATTAGACGTTTTAAACGCCATCCTGGCTGACATTTCTCATAATATGTTATATGATATCTCTTAGTGTGGATACGTTTCTGACAATATTTCTCAAAATTAGACGTTTTAAACGCCATCCTGGCTGACATTTCTCATAATATGTTATATGATATCTCTTAGTGTGGATACGTTTCTGACAATATTTCTCAAAATTAGACGTTTTAAACGCCATCCTAACTGACATTTCTCATAATATGTTATATGATATCTCTTAATGTGGATACGTTTCGAACAATATGGCGCACAATTGGACGCTTTTCCCTTTATCCAAGCTGACATTTTCATATATATATTTTATATAATATAAGTGTATGATATCTCTTAGTTTCAGTGGCGTTTCTATCGAGGGCGAGGGGGGCATGGCCCCTAGAATTTAGGCTGACTCTGTCTTGGCCCCCCACTTTGAAATTTCGTATAATGTTATATACGGATACCTTGTGCTGGCATCCTCCTCCCCCCCCCCCCCCCCCCCCCCCCCCAAAAAAAATTATTTGGCCCGAAATAGTTTCCAAGATACAAAAATTGTTCACAATGACGTTAGACGGATATATTTCCAGCTTCTTTTATTTAGACAAGTGCTGTGATACAAACCCTAGTTTATTTACTAGCTAGTGATTTTAAGACATTATAAAAGATGTCGATTGTTCTGGTTGTAGGCACACGACACATTAACAACACAGACTTGTATTTTATATTGGGGTGTTGGTTTACACCAAGTTTACAACAAGACTATTTTTAGACTTGTCTCGTTTTGATATATAGGACATGCACGCGCTAGAGTTAGTCATGTGTCTTTCAGTCGCTTTCTTGTTTTCGTACTGAACAGTCGATAGAATTTCCTATGTTCAACTACTTACCGACGTTATTGATTTTCATCACCAATTTATTCCTGACTGTTTCTCCTGTAACCAGTTTTCCTGTAAGTTGGTTTCCAAAAGTATTTAATTGGCAAGATGGCGACTTCCATTGCTACACTCATGCAGTAGTCTCAAACTCATTCGTCATGAGTTCAAGTCGAACGAGGAAAACCACAGATCCCTTTAGATACTGGTCTACTGAGAAGCTACGTCTAGAGCTTTCAAAAGTTGGCATTGTTGCTCCCAGTTCGTTCTCGAAATCCGATTTGAAATCGCTGTTGGAAGCCAACTTGGATATAGATGAAAATGTCAACCAAGCTACTGTCGACATTCCACCAATTTCTAATTACCAAGATGTATCTAATACTGCAGCTTCTATTTCCAGATCCACTAATGATCAGAACGTTCTTGGCTACGTTGCCGGTATTCCCAGCTCCTCCACACCAGTGTTTAGTAATAGCAATATCAACCCAGCGTCTACACAACATACATTGAACAGCTCTATCAACTCACGCCAGGAATCGACTACAACTCCTACTACTAGTCGCATACAGCCAGATTTACCTATCAACAATGATGTTACTTATCCCGATACTTTTCGACCTACGTCATACATGCCTTCGGCTCCTCTGGACTTCGTATGTCCGGTCCCTTCAACTTCAGTTGGTGTCTCTCATCGAAGTATTCTGCGACAGCCTCATGCCATCCAGCAAGGTGCTTTACCTACGCCTCGATCGGCTCCGTCACGACCAGTCCTTGGTCCTTTTGCCCCTAATGTGCTACATACAGCTCATCAATCGACGCATCCTACAGAAGATACCATACGACCGACGTTCCCAGCTCCAGTGAGGGTTCGACCTGCCCTTCATCGACGACCCACGCCAGTCTTACGTCCAGCACCTTATCCTACTGTTACATCTCTACCTTCTGATGATGGTTTCCGCCCAGCTCCTACTTTTCAAGCATCTCCAGACTTGTCTACTTATCAAGATGCCAGCTCTTATAGGAACTTGAATTTCACTGTAAGACCTTCAGTTTCAAGGTTTAATACACCGCATGACTTTACTGTTGATTCCTTAAGAAATCTGTCTACACGCTATGGTCCGCCTTCAGTGGGTCAACCAAACTCCGTTAATCCTAATGTTTCTTTGAATTCTAATGTTCCATTCCATCATTCTTACAGTACTGATGGAAACTCTAATGTTTTAAATAGTATTTTTCAGAGTAGTTACGATCAGGTTAACGATCAATTTAGTGCTGATGCCTCACACAGTTATGGTAACTTGCAGTTGCCTCCTCAGGCTCCATCGTTATCTCATGGTATGGATTTTTCTAATTTTTTAGACCATAGTAAATTACCCAGAGTGTTTGCTCAAGATTTAGCTTATGTCGATATGGTTACTCCTGATTTAAGACGCAAAATTTTGAAAGGAGAGCACATTAATTTAAACAAACTTCTTATTCCCCATGGTAACTTCTCCGATGGCTCGAGGGACAGCAGACTTTCTCGTACTTTGTCATTAGGTGAATTTATATTAGCCTTTACCCGTTTTAAGCAAATTATCTGTCATAAGGACGCTTTCCCTTGGCGATTGGAGGAGATGGATTTGTACTTAAGCCATATTGTTGAAACTGCAGGTCTCTGGCCTGACAGATTTTACGAGTATCATAATCTTTTTTCGGCTAAATGCGCTAATGCATTGGCACGTAATCATGTCTTGATAAACTGGTCGACAGGTGACCCTGAACTTTTACGCAAAGTTGTTGCCGGTTCACGAGTTAATTGTTGTAAGAAATGCCAATCAACGGCTCACTCTACTTCTATGTGTTCTTCCACAGAGAACCTCTTTTCACGAAATAATTCTAAGTCTTTCACATCTCAATCTGACAAGTACAATAGACCTATTAAGTTTTTTGAAGGTAAACCTATTTGTAATAATTTTAATTATAAGGGGTGTTCCTTACCCTCTTGTTCCAGATCTCATTGCTGCCTTAAATGTTTCAGCTTTTCTCACAGTTCAGTAGATTGTGTATCAGAAGCACCCAGTAATTCAAGTAAGAAAAGAAAGTCGGAATCTTATACCGATACTAAACCTAAAAGAGATTGACTAGAGAGTACACGAGACCCTTTCTCTGGGTATTCTTGTGATTTTGTTGCCTCCACTCCAATAGATGTAGATCGTTTAGAGCTTGAGCTTAGGGAACACCCTGATAAGGATTTTGTAAGCTATGTTTGCCTAGGACTGAGGTATGGGTTTGATACCTTAGTGTCTGATACTCATGCTCAAATTCACTTTGAGTGTAGGAATTTGAAATCGGCGCGTGATTTTCCTGGGATTGTTGGGGATTTGATAAAAGTCGAGATTGAGAGGGGCTATGTTAAGGGTCCGTTTACTACTCCACCCTTTTCTGAGTTAAGAGTTAGCCCTTTAGGTCTTGCTACAGGCAAGTATTCGGGAAAGAAACGCCTAATTTTAGATCTTTCCTCCCCTCATTCAGATGGTTCGGTCGATAGCATCAATGATCTGATTGATAAAGAGCTATGCTCGTTAAGATATGTATCCCTGGATGATGCTATAGCTAAGATTATTGACTTTGGTCAGGGTTCCATTTTGTGCAAAACCGATATTACTGATGCCTTCAAACAAATACCAATCAAGCCCACTCAGTGGCATTACTTTTGTTTCAAGTGGGATCTAAATTATTATTATTTTGTTAGATTACCATTTGGAAGTAGGTCCAGTCCAAAGATTTTTGACCATCTTTCACAAGCCATTTGTTGGATAGCCTCAAATAATTATGGTATTGAATTTATTTTGCATCTGTTAGACGATTTTCTGACCATAGATAAGCCCAATATAGTCGGTGAAAGAACTATGGCTTTATTAACTACTATTTTTTCCAGATTAAAGGTTCCAATCTCAGCCAAGAAAACTGAAGGTCCTACTACGGAATTGCAATATCTTGGCGTGATTCTTGACACACAGCGGATGCAGTGTAGGTTACCTGCTGATAAACTAGAACGTATTACAGCCTTTATTGAGCTTCTTTTGAATAAGAAGTCATGCACCAAACGACAGTTACTGCAACTTTTAGGGCATTTTAATTTTGCAACTAGAGTTATCATTCCTGGTCGAGCTTTCACATCGCATTTAATTCGACTGAGCACTACAGTTAAGGAGTTGCACCACTACGTTCGCATTAATAGTCTCTGTAGAGAAGATTTACGCATGTGGCATTCCTTCTTGAAAGAGTGGAACGGTGTTTCTCTCTTTTACGAGAGGAAACTTACCTCTACCGCTGACCTAGAACTATTCACAGATGCTTCTGGGCTAGGTTTTGGTTGTTATTTTCGTGGTAAATGGTTTGCGGAGAGGTGGCCAACCAATCTTCCTACTGATTCTAATAAGTCGATTTCTATTGCTTTCAGAGAGTTGTATCCAGTAGTAGCGGCATGTGTACTCTGGGGTGTGCATTGGACTGGTCTTCGAATTTTATTTAGGTCTGATAACCAAGCTGTTGTGAATATTATTAAGAAGGGTCGATCCCCTTGTGTTGATATCTCAGCCCTTATGCGCACACTTACTTGGTGTTCTGCCAGGAATAATTTTGCGGTCTATTGTGAGTATATCCCGGGGATCTCCAATACTATAGCTGATCTGTTATCTCGTTTTCAGTTCGAGAAGTTTCGCCAAGCAGCACCAAATGCATGTGTAACGGCAGAGAAGTGTCCTTCAGTAGACCAAATTATTTGGGGGTATTAAATGAGAGGGTCGCTGGCCTGTGGAAGTTTGCTCTCTCAGATAGCACAAGAAGAGTGTATGCTTCTGGGTTTAATTTATATAAACGTTTTCTGGCTTTATTTAATGTAGTTTATACTACTTCGATGCCTCCTGTGTCGCAGGAACTTTTAATTTATTTTATTGCTTATTGCACTAGTTTAGATATAAGGTGCGAGACCATTAAGGTTTATTTGAATGGCATCCGGTTTTCCTTTTTAGAGGCAGGGGTAGTTAGCCTTTTTGATTCACCCGATAGGAATCCACGCATTTTTACTGTTCTCCAAGCTGTCAAAAAGATGCAGAGCAATGTTTCTAAACCTCGGTTGCCTATTACCTTTGATATTTTGGTTAGTATCATTTCAACTCTCAGAACGGGATTTTTTGATGAGTTTACTAATATTTTATTGGAGGCTATGTTTTTAGTCGCCTTTTTTGGTTTTTTGAGATGTGGCGAACTCACGTCATTGGGTTCTTTTAACCCTCAAAAGGATTTATCTATTAAGGATGTTATTATCACTAATATTATTAAGTTAAGACTCAAGTCATCTAAGTCTGATCCCTTTCGCAAAGGGGTTTATGTTACCCTATTTGCTAATCATACTTCGTTTTGCCCTGTTTCAGCTTTGAAAGCCTACATTTGTGCACGTTTTAAATATTTTTCATCCTTAGAACCTTTATTTGTATCACCCGATGGGAGATCTGTTACACGTTATTATTTTGTTAAACATTTACATTTATTACTTTTGCATTTAGGTTATGATTCTAATTTGTATAATGGTCACTCCTTTAGAATAGGAGCCGCCACCTCTTCAGCTAAAGCCAGTGTTCCTGATCATATGATACAATTTTTAGGTAGATGGTCATCAAATTGTTATACTCGATATATAAGGCCTGATAATGATACTGTAAATAAGGCATTTAACATGATTTCGAATTAAGTTACTTTATTTAGTAATTATGATTGAAAGGCTGGTGGATTTGAGGGATTTTTTTTTTTTCCTTTTCCTTCACTTTGGGGACTGCACAAATAATCTATCATTTGCTTGTTTGGCGTTTTTTCTATTCATCCTATGAATATCTTACCCCAAAGTTTCGGGGTTCTATGTTTAATGTATTTATTATCCCGTTTACATTAAAGTTTCAATTGTAATCTGTTAAATATTTTATTCTCTTTGCAGTTATTTCCAAGATGTCCTTGGAATCCAGCTATTGCAAGCTTGTCTGCTTTTCTAATACTAACTTACAGAGTCAGTCCTACGACATCTCTGCTACTACTTACGGAGTCAGTCTTACGGCATCTTCACTTACCTCACAGTGTCAGTCCTTGACATCTCTGCTACATACTTACGGAGTCAGTCTTACGGCATCTCCTCTTACCTCAACACAGGGTCAGTCATACGACATCCCTGCCTTTTATCGTCTTTGTAGGGAACCGTGAATTGCGCGCGAATCAACTTTGATTTAGCCAAGTCAATTGCGGTTTCTTACTCTTTTCAGATTCGTGTTTTGCTGTACAGTGTAGTCCCCAAGTGCCAAATAAAACATTTTATATTTCATTTGTCTTGTTTGTAAATTGGGGTGTTGGTTTACACCAAGTTTACAACAAGACTATTTTTAGACTTGTCTCGTTTTGATATATAGGACATGCACGCGCTAGAGTTAGTCATGTGTCTTTCAGTCGCTTTCTTGTTTTCGTACTGAACAGTCGATAGAACCTCCTCCTCCCCTCCACCTGCCTTTCAGTCATGAATGGGGACTAGTTAATTGATTTGTTTGGCGTTTTTTCTATTCATCCTATGAATATCTTACCCCAAAGTTTCGGGGTTCTATGTTTAATGTATTTATTATCCCGTTTACATTAAAGTTTCAATTGTAATCTGTTAAATATTTTATTCTCTTTGCAGTTATTTCCAAGATGTCCTTGGAATCCAGCTATTGCAAGCTTGTCTGCTTTTCTAATACTAACTTACAGAGTCAGTCCTACGACATCTCTGCTACTACTTACGGAGTCAGTCTTACGGCATCTTCACTTACCTCACAGTGTCAGTCCTTGACATCTCTGCTACATACTTACGGAGTCAGTCTTACGGCATCTCCTCTTACCTCAACACAGGGTCAGTCATACGACATCCCTGCCTTTTATCGTCTTTGTAGGGAACCGTGAATTGCGCGCGAATCAACTTTGATTTAGCCAAGTCAATTGCGGTTTCTTACTCTTTTCAGATTCGTGTTTTGCTGTACAGTGTAGTCCCCAAGTGCCAAATAAAACATTTTATATTTCATTTGTCTTGTTTGTAAACTACTGAATACCAGCAGAATATTTTCTCAATTAAGACAGTATCATGAACATTTCGTTTCGCTTGTCTGACAAATTATTGACTCAGGAAATTAACTCACTACTTGATGAAAATATCAGTTGAAAACATTGAACGATTTTGAGAATTGATTGAATTAAATCCCTTGAATACTCCTCAATTCAGAAAGATAATATCCCGTAGGCCATTCAAGCAAACTGAACTTCCGGTCTGTGACATTCAATGAAAAGGAAAATAACATCTGCCCAGCATTTCATATACATATGTATTGATTTATGTTTTGCAATATTCGTGAATTATACAAAAATAGGTATTTGAAACAAAAGAGTAATGTTAAAAAGTATTATGGTATATTTATAATATTTGTTCATCCATTAGTTATAAATCTGTAACTTCAAATTTTAATATACAGGAATAATACGAATAGGCTGAAAGAATCTAAGGAGAGGAAAGAATTTGATCACATTGGTGAGAAAACGAACACTAGAAACAAACAGTGCTTGGCTTCATTTACTGAACTCATTCAGATCTGCGAATATATCCGCGTGTAATAACGATGCGGTGTTTAAGTTTTATGTTTACAACGGATACCAAATACTTTCCATTGACTTTCTCTCACACACAAAAACATTTGTGCTCAAAATATTGCATTGCAATGTGGCAAGATTTCTTAAATTGCCTGTCACCCTTTTAGACCTGCCTGTCACCCTTTTAGACCAATTAATGCAACAACCTGTTGCAATGTGGCAAGATTTCTTAAATTGCCTGTCACCCTTTTAGACCTGCCTGTCACCCTTTTAGACCAATTAATGCAACAACCTATTTGTATTTTGTATTTGCTATATATTTATTTCATTGAAACACAACTTGGACAATATCAATTTGCAGAAACCTTTACATATAATTTAACAAACGTGATACATGATAACTTGTGTAAGATGTTACTTTAATTTGTACTTATATATTATCTTACAGGACCTATAAGATGGGGTAGTTTAGATACAAGCTGGAATTTATGTACCAAAGGGATGTACCAATCACCAATTAATATTTTACCACAAAAATTATTATTTGATCCCAATTTGATGCGACTTAATCTAGATATTCGACAAAAGGTAAAACGTTATTCCTATCCTATTGCCTAGCAATATATTTTAATACCACATTCTTATTAAAAGTCGATTAAATGTGGATACCGTCTGGAGGCTTTTACAATTTAAGGGATCATATCTTTAAGAAAGAATATGAATTCAAAATTCTAAAATTTGGGTTAAGGGTAGTATATACAATCATCAGTAGCATTAAGAATTTAAAAAACTAGTACTACGGTGATGCAGTTTTGTGTCTTGTAGATTGCAGGTTGAATAGCTAGTGAAATAGACACAAGAGCATGTTTAGTTGACATTGTTCGCCTATTTGTCCCCAACATTAATCTAATCTATGTCAGGAAGATTGATATCCATAATCTAATTTGTCGACTACAAAATGATACAAGACAATTGGATTAGCTTTTCCAAGTTGCTTGCCTGAAGTATTAGTCTCGTTTAACCCAACCTAATGTGAACTGCCAGCAAATGCCAGTATTGTCTCATCCACCTAATTAGTTCATTCACAAACGTCGCATTTTCATATCATAATGCCTTATATATCTTATAATTCTGGACATGGAGTACATAGAATCAGATTACCGTCTTTTATGATTACATGATTATGATCTTAGTAATTTTGAATAATGAATAATAATGAATAATAATGCATATTAGTATTTTATATTATATATAATGTCCTATATGTTATAGATACCAGGTAACCTGGTCAATACTGGCCATGACTTGACGTTTCTGTTTGATGAAGTCGTTATTGGTATGTTTAATATTAGTGATGGACCACTGATGTACAACTATAAAATAAATGAAATTAAAGTACATTATGGAAGACATGACAATCAAGGCTCAGAGCATATGGTTGATGGTGCTACTTTCGCTGGAGAGGTAACTTTAAATGCTTTTCTGCGCGCAGAGCAACCACGCTCACTCTTTTGAAAACACCTGATGGTACTTCTCTTTGAAGTAGTCATCTACTATACATGTACAACTATTACGATTTTGCCATGTTTTTGGATGTGATTTGATTTACGGAAATGTTTTGCCCTTACAGCCCTACATATTGATAAGAGCATTTTAGATTATTCCAGGTTCTTGCAAACCCGAGTGTATCCAGTTGTATATGGATTCTGTTGATGGGATAATTGTCTACATAAATCATACTGACAATTTTCATGTTTGTCTTTTAGATTCAATTTATTGGTTATAATCTAGATATTTATAAAACAATTAATGAAGCCAGGAAACAACCATTTGGTACAGCAATAATAGCAGTTTTAGCAGAAGTATGTTAATGATGTTAAACTTCGTGATATAATTTGCTATTCCGCTTCTCTTGAACCACCAAAAGTTGCCTAACCGAGGATTGACACTCCGTGATAAATACTGCTGGACCAGTATTTATTTATTTAATTTAGAATAAAAGGAATCGGTACACGTATTCCAAAACCCAATTGGATTTAATTGAAGCTGTTCTAAAAATGTTATATATATTCTAATAAAAATGTCAACAAATTGAAGCTTAGATACGAGCAAATGGTGGTCGTTATGTTAAAGAGTTCGGTTCTCGACCTGGGTGTGAAAGTCCGATGACCTTGAATAAGTCATCTTCACTCATAATTGCAGTCCACCCAGCTGTAAATAGGTACGGATAATCCGGGAAAGATCAATGTCAAGAGGTTTGGCCAAGGACCAGCACAAAACCTAAGTTGTTATCCTTGTGAAATATAGATGTTTCTTTCTTTTTTAATTAAACCAACAACGCAATATCTGATTTAAATTGTCCAGCAGCAATTAACCTCAGATATTGGTCAGAGATGATTTTGATTCCTTAACTCTAGAAGTTAGACTTTTCTTCGTCTGATACCAGTGTAGTGTATTTGATATCTGTAATCATATTTCAGATAGGTGACCCAGATAGCAGTGCCTTTCAAACATTAGTGAGTTATGGATCCAGAATCAAATATAAAGGTGTGTATCTATTGCTTTCTATCGACGGGTAATGTTCTGTATCAGAAAATTTAAACTGATATTACGCGTTGGATGTTTTTTCTTTTTCGGAATGGGGGATATTTTACCTTGATAACTCAATGGTCTCTTTCGAATACCATTATTGTCAGATTAATATTATGACTTACCAAATATTACAATGTGGAAGAGCGAAGATTTGAACCGGTTCTTTTGGTTGTTGATATAATGGACGTTGTAAAGAAACGAATTGGTAAAACGTTTTGATTTCATTTATCGCTATGTAGATGATTTCCTTTCTTTAAATAATCTTATATTTAGCGAATATTTAGATTTCTTTTATCCCGAAGAGTAAAAACTAAAAAAAAGTACTGATGGTATCGTATCCTACATGGATCTTCATCTAGAATATGACAAAAATATAAACTTAGTGTCAAATTTTATGACAAACGTGATAATTTTGATTTCCCAATAGCCAATTTTCTTTTTATGTGCAGAAACATTCCATATTCGCCAGCATATGGGATGCATGTATCTCAACTGGTTGGGTACGCCAGAGATACGATGATTTCTTGTCTAGATCGTGACATTTGACATTGAAGCTACACCTACAGCTGTAGTGGTATTTACCAACTTATCTCAAACAGCCCTAAACAATTTTACGTTCGTCATCATTAAGTAATGTACATCATTATTATCCGACATTCGTAAATGTGTAATTCTCTCAGTCGTCTAGACTAGCTGAAAGTTCTTTTATAAAATCATAACTCTTCGATACTAAGACGTGGATTGTGGAAGACGTAATGTATTTTAGTCACGCTATGGGATTGTATATTTATTCTGTTGGATATAGATTTAATATTATTCTTATGGTCACGAGATACAACCATTACAATACTTTCACTATAAAAACTCTCACAATTAATTTTACAATTAATTCTCGAGAAGTTTGTTGGATTATGTATGAAAATACCTTTATTCATTCACACAAATAAAATGTCTCGGAGCATTGGCGCTAAAAATAACAGTAGAGTTGAAAATTAAGAACTAGAAATTAGAATTTGAAAACTGCTTACGGCTTAAGATTTTGAAAAGTCATACCATAATCCGAAGGTAATCAACTCACTGTTTTCGTTTTCTTATTTTGCTTCTTATTGAATTGTGATCGGAATAGCTGTATCGAAGTAGTCTCTTTGTTCTGATGATTAAACAAATAAGAAGTAAACTAAGAAAAATACTAGTAACTCTTTAAGAAGAAGCTCACTAACTTGCGTCTTCTTGTAAATTCACAATCCACAAGATCTCTTGGTGTCAAATAAAACACAGATTAAACTGTAGATCTTATAGTTGATAAACGGATTTAAGTTTGTATTAACTCTAACTCTGGAGGCACGCAATCTGACTGTCTTTCTATCTATCTTTAGTCTCCTTCTGAATGTGATTGTTAGATTTTATATATTAATAATTAAAGAAGAGCTCAAGAGTTAATTAATCACGCGATGTGACATTCTGTCATCATATTAGGTTCTGGCAACCGTACTTACCTACTTTACACGGTCAAATAATAATAAGTCTGCATACCCGAACAAATCAAATCTTAAATGATGTTTGTAATACCTTCATAATTCTAAAAGTTAAGAATCATTGATTAAAACGTATTATTCTTCATAAGAACATTGTAATTCCAGTCCAGTTCATTAAAACGATATCAAAAAGTTTGACAGAATGTTGTTGACCTGTAAAATTCATTTTAGTTTTACTTCCAGATGCTTTCTACTTTGGATTGGTAACCGTATCTTGCCAAATTTTGTTGTTTATTAGGAAATATATTCTGAAACCAGCTGTAAATCCTGTCGTGTAATTGATGGAGTAATGCAATCCGTTCTTCTATTATTATCTTACTCCCTAGGTAAACATTTACATTTGAAAGAAAGAAACCGATTCCTTTACCAACAATAAAGAACGAGAAAATTCCTTTAGAAAACAGACCAAGTTTATTGGAATTGGAGAAAATCAACTCGCTTTGTTGACTTTTCATTTTTGATTCTGGTTGAAAATGGATGATGTGGGAATAGTGAAGCGTGAACAATAACCCTACATCATCTTTTTACATTACAGACAATTTATCACTCAACCTTCAATATTCCATAAATTTCCATCTTTTTTACTTCATAAATTCTCCTTGACGAAAACCAGACTAAGTTGGAAGTGTTCTCAAGGGAGCCCAGTTCAAATAAGAATATTAATTTCCAATCTACAATAAATCCTTTTCATATTCAATTTCTAATCCCTAGTGATTTATGCTCTATCAACATTAAAGAGAAAATAGCACTTATCTTTATTCTAGTCTGATCTGTATATTTATCCTCAGTTTCATTGCTGATAGGTTATTGGGTATAATGTGAGTCAATAACTATTGATTTGAAATCTAATGAGGGGCAGTGGAAGCACGTTTCCAGGATAAGATTAGGATGTAAATAGACATAAACCGAATTGACAGAATAAAAGTTGCATGTTGCATACATTTCATCTTATTCAAGAATCATTAAATCTTTGCTTACATTAGTCTTCACGTACTATACGTCATGTTTTAAAATGATTCCATTTATGTGGGCGATTTTGAATATTTTTATTGGTATCTGGATTCTGTAAATGGCATTATACCTCATATAATCTCTTTAAATCCTCTTAACAAATATTCCATCACAAGCTTAATCTGACAAACATTATCCTGAAATCATGGGTTATTCAGTCATGTAACATTGTGTATTTAATGTAAATGTTTGTTGATATATTTCAGGTGAATCTATAAGATTAGATGGTTTTAATATGAGAGATCTATTACCTAAAACTAATTATTATGTTACCTATGAAGGTAGTTTTACACAGCCAGGCTGTCAAGAAACAGTTACATGGATCATTTTAAATAAACCAATTTATATCACAAAATCAAATGTAAGTCACCTTGGCTGAGCATAAAAAATTTGTTTTTTGTTTTTTTGACAATTTGTTTATTAAGTGATTTTTTAATAAATATTTCTACAGCTATAACACCATATAAATCTGAATGTTTTATAACATTGCATTGAATTGCTTCAAAGAGTCTTCATTCCAAAAAGTCATAAAAGGGAGTTTTAAGCTTGAGCTGCTGATTGCTTTTTTCGAAGATTCAATGAAGGTCTCTCGACGACCTATGTGATTCGTTTGTCCTTTATTATTGTCGATGGTTAACTGTTTAGGTTTTAAAGAGCAGTTTGACATTCAATCGAAATCGAATGTTCTTGCAATTCTCATTATTAATTCATTCCCTGATATTCCTTTTCCTCCTAAGTGCACGATTTCCAAATACTGGATATAGATCAGATGTTCATTGTGCTATTTCTAGTTACGATCATTACGAAGATTATATAGCAGTACATCAAATAATGAAGCTCTAAGATTAGATAATAGTAGAAGACCAGTGATGCCTTTAAATAATAGAGTAGTTAAAACTAATATTAATTATCCTTCACGGGTAAGTAACAAATGCACATTTTCATTCAATTATTGCGTGTCCCTAAATGGGAAAGCAGGAAAATTGATGTTAATCATCCTCGAAGGATAAGTATTAACTAATTGTTATTAGTTATCTCTCAAAGGTGAACAGGAGTTAGGTTTCAATTGGTTCAAAGAAATGAAGGTCCGCTATCCCCCTTAAATAAACTTGTGCAAGTACTTGCAAACCAGTACCTATCATCGACAAAAGGCAACATGAGGATTAGATGTTCCTGGAAATGACTAACTGACTAACATTGTTATCTCCCTTCAAGTAGAAAGAAATTATAACTAGTTCTGAAATAGTTTACCTTTCGTGATTAATTAGATCGTTACCAGTTTCTATTCCATTTGATACAATCACATTAAAGATGTGGACGCATATTTCCGTCGGTTCTGTCCACATGACCACATAATTTATTGCAGTAAGTGTTACTTAAAGTTACCTTGCCTTAAAATCTTTCTTCTCGAAACAAGTCAAAATACATGTACCAATGATAGACAATATAAATATAGAACTGAAATAATGAAATGTTGATGTCTTGTATCTGAAATATCGTTGATACTTGGATTGTTAAAACACGCAATCATATTACTAATGTGTTCATTTACATCTAGTTAATAAAATAAAATACAGTGTACTTTTTTCAAAAGTAAATAATTTATATATTTTTCATGGGTCTGTTTTTACACTATTAGTGTTATAACAGTGGTTCCCAACCTGGGGGCCCACGAGGATATATATCATTTTGTTCTCTAGCCCAACTTTTATTTAACTATATTGTGTTGTGTAAGGTCTGTAGTTGCTTGTGGTCAAATGCATCTGACCTCCTGATGATGGTGAGGCACAAGACAACAACCCTTGAGCTATATTCCCTAGGGGGCCATGGCTCTGGTAGCTTCGTGAATTTGGGCCACAGCTTGAAAAAGGTTGGGAACCACTGTGTTATAATAACCTTGGTAAATATTTTCAGAATAGTTTATGCAGTATGAATAGAGATACGTTTTATCAAAGTAGGTATATTATAGATCCTTACTTCTTGTTTTATTTCATTGCTTCGATACATTACGATGGCTACACCATCAAAATATGGCTGGGGGGTGGGGGGGGGGGGGGGGTAATGCCCCCTATTATTGACATCCGTCGATTGAAAAAGTGTCGTCGGTCAATGTGAGTATAGACATTAAAAAAAAACCCCAAAAGTATAGCTTTAAATGGCTTTCCTGCAGTGTGTCACGTAGATAAAACCACAGAGCTTCCGAGGGCTTCGCCCCGTGGACCCCCACACACCTCAGCTCAGGCGGGCCTATGGATCCCACCTGTTATTCACTCAGCTCGCAATGTCAATATATTCTGTCGGTTCATCTTCACCGTTGACCCCCATTTTCGAAAGCCTGGCTACGCCACTGGTTATACTAGCATTTGTTTTTATTTTTCAGTGAATCCATCATTAGATTTGTAGCTAGAGTATACGACATGTCCTTGCTTCCATAGACCTTTATTATTGTGTACATCATCATGTTTATGTGTCTGAATTCCATTTACGTATATTGTGGTATTTCAAGTTGCTCGAGTTTCTCAGTACTGCTGTCAGCACGGTTTGTGGTACCGGTATCTGTGATGTTCCGGCATTTGATTGGAACATGGAATATCGTCTATTATGAAAAAATGTTCAAGAATATCAAAAACAGTATAATATACAATCCTGTAAATTTGATATTTCTATAGAACTATAGAACAAGAACTCTTGTGCTGGTTTCCCTTTTTAAGCAACGTCTTTTTGGGGACATACTAAAGGTTTTACATTTGGTACATATCTCCTTAAAATGTTAAAACAAGTCATATTTTTATGGTTTATTTGTTATCAAGTATATAAAAATATTCTACAAATAAAAATGAAGTACATGTACAATATAATACATGTACACCACATAAAGTAAGTAGTTCTATATCATAACAGTAAATCACTATATTATTATACTTTGTTTAGATCACCAAATCATAACTTGAAAAGATGTAGATTACTACTCTATGTCAAGCTAAAAAAAAACTAGTCTTTTCTTCGTATTATTTATGTTATGAGTCTTTGTTTGGCGATTGAGGTGTAAAAGAGACGTTGTTTTAAACACACCACTAGCAATGAACATCTTACAACTACTCTTTAACTGTTCTGAGCAACAAAATTCTTGAAAATTATATCATAAATTATAATGAACATTAATAAAATCATAAGTTATAGTTGAACACATTTATAATTTACAAACTTTAAAATGTTGATTGTGTTAATATACCAGTGAGTAATAACGAGTGACAAATCTGCCTGTTCACAACAAAGAACACATCTCCATGGGCAACATTTTTAAAACCAGGAATTTATCCGAAAATTTTGCAATGAATAATTTAGATATGAAAGAAAACTACAAAATCTGCAGATCTAATGTGTCCCTGAAATATGTACATATTATTTAAAGCTGGGGTGTCATGTGCGCTGTATATTCGATTGCTGGTCAAGCTATAAGACCGACCAATCATGTCATTTGAAGAACCAAATGGCATTCATGAGATTACGGGAATATGTCGATGGACATTAATGTTCTCACTGACAAAAAACATAAAACATATTGCTATGGGCAGAAAGGTGACGTTTCTAATAACTGTTTGCTGCACATTGTTGTGCTATAAAAATCTCTGAGTTCAATCAATCGATTGATATAGCCATTGTAACATCCATTGTTAACTTGTCATTCTTTGTTGGTGACATCGCTATAGCCCGTTGATGATAACGTGGTATCCCGTTGGTGATATCTCGTTGGTGGTTTTGTGGTATCCTGTTGGTGACATTGTGGTCATTTGGTATCAAGTTGGTGACATTGTGATATCACGTTGGTGATACTGTAATCATCATTGGTGATACTGTGGTTAATTGTATCACGTTTGTGACATTGTGGTCAATGGTATCACGTCTGTGACATCGTGGTATCCTGTTGGTGATATTGTGGTCACTGATATCAAGTTGGTAATACTGTGATCCTCGTCGGTGGTATTGCCAGACAGAAGTTACACCAGCTGATATACTTATAATAATTATAAAATAACGACAACAAACAAAAACAACAAAAAAGAGGTTAATGTGGTTAAACAAAAGTTAAAATTTAAATTTCTGTCTTTGGTCTTTGCTCCAGATATTTTTGTAACGACTGATGTGATTGTACGAGATTTCTGTGTTCCCTGAGTTTTTGGTACTTGTCCAAGGTTGTCTCACATTGATCCAATGGAAACTGCATGACGTCATAAAGTGCCAAATCGCCAAGAGATATCTGAAATAAAGAATTTAATATTTTATACTAACTGATTTCAGTGCACTAAATATGGGTAAACCTCACTCAAAGTCATAGGGATATACTAGTAAAGTCAAATGACTTTCACAGTCAATACCTTACCTTGTTGCCAACCAAATAACCCGATGAATTTCCAGACAAAATTTTAGAAAAGATTCCTAAAAATCTTGGTTTATCTTCTTTTTCAAATTTTTCTTTCAGATTGGTCTGAAAGTAATACAATCACAGTAACAATCATCATGGAAAAAATCAATATTGTCTGGACATTTGACCAATTAATATTACCTCCCTCTATATTCATGCTCGATATTTAAACACATTACCAGAGCCTAGACTCTAACATTACTGTCTCAGCGTCTGCGTTGGGTTGGTTTATCATTTTTCGTCATAAAACGAAAACATTCGATAATTGACCTACATAACTATTTTGTTATTAGTTATTTCCCTTGAACTTTTAACTGATTTCATACTGACCTACACTTATTTAAAAACTATTCATTTTATCACTACTTACTTCCCTTGAACTAGTATTTTTATTAATTTCAGATCGACACATATACTTATACCTTCCTACAATAATGTGCAATACTGTGCAGCAAAAATGGGTTTGATACCTAAGTCCAATGCCTCCTAATCTAGCCAACTGATAACACCTTTCACTATTAAATATATACCCATTGAAAAATATACTTTCTCGCTTAAAAAGTTCTCTGCTAATGTTACGATTACTGAGGATTTACTATTGATAAAACTGAATGAATCGTTACCTTTTTACTTGGGTCTGCTTCTCTATAATAATTTACAAAACCCTTTCTAAAATCTTCCACCAACTCGACTACTTCATCAATTCTCAGCCGTTCATAATTACTATCACCAAATAAATCTGTAATATAAATATTATATATACATATATAACCAATTCTAGGTAGCGACACTTCCCACAGCTTTGTTTCCTGGTGATGTTAACACTTAAATATAATAAATTGATACAGAACAGTAAGTTAGTCCTAGTGACTAGCCCCTAACAATTTTAGATTTTTATTGTTAATTGAATAACTGAATGCCTCATTGGTCTCAAAATTTTGATTCTGAAGACTTTATTGGTCGATTAAGCTAACATTGCCCATCAATATTTTACCACTTATCAAATAAATCTCGTGTTTTTCATTGTCTTGCATAATTGGATAAACGAATTATGTACTTACTGAATTCGTTAGCAAGGAAACGAGATATTGCCATACTTTGTGTAATTCTTCTACCGTCTAACTCTAAATACGGCAGTTCTCCATAAGGTGTGGCTGGAAAGAGAAAGTAACAGGTTTCAGAAAGTCTCGTTACATGTGACGAGTAACGATAAAAACATCGTCAATGCCCCTTAAAGGGCCAGTTTGACTTTTTTTCATGCACGAATAAAAAAGTTGGCAATTAATTTCCAAAGTATATTTACATCTATGTATCTATTTGATAAACCTTGGTTTTTGGGGTTTTTTAAAGAATTAATATAAAAAAAGAGTGTACTAGTTGATAAATAAGGAGTTTGAAATTCTTTTTGGTGCTAGTTAGGCATATTTTTAATCCGCAGAGAGGCAAGGAAAAAGAAAGATGTGGAAATAGAAACACATGGAAAAAGAAACACGTGAAAGTAGGAGGTAGAAGCACGTTGAAACATAAAAACGTGGAATTACAAACGTGTGTATGAGTCTGATTTAATAAGCGGATATCAGTGGTGTAATTATATAATAATATATGTAGCAACTGTAGAGATAAGTATACTATAATTATAATGACAGGAAAAAAGATTACTCTTGACCTTTAATAATCTACAATTATAAATGGCTGCTTTGTTGAATCTGTAATAATTTCACTATCAATGCCAATCAAAGCCATGATGAATCAAGACTTTTATAGACCAAACTAAAAGACGTGTTTGTATGTAGTAAAAATATCAAAATCTGACCAGGGTATCTTGTATAGATACTAGGAAGCTACCATACAGATAATTGCTAAAGTGAATGGCACCCTTGTTTCTATTGCATACTGAATATAAATTAAACGTGAGATTTTTCCGATTAATAAATGTTAAAGCGATACAACCTCTTTGAATTAACAAAAGAATAAAGTTCTCAAACTTGGTCAATAAGAGTATATATTCATCAACGCTGTCCAAAGTATACAAACAGTATCAAATAAACCCATAAAACTATGTAATTGTCCATACAAATACAGGTTATAATTGAGAAACGCTTAAAATTTGAGTAAGTATTTTTCAATTATTTTATATAAACATAGTTTTCTGGATTATTTAGGTAATCTGTTGCATAGTTATGCCACCAGGTAAGTCACCTGATGAATTTATCCTATTGACCAAGTTTGAAAATTTCGATTTTTTTGTTCATTCCATGAGGTTGTATTCCTTTAATATGGCGGCTAACGACAACGGGCAACGGTACTCATATATGACACCTTGATAAGTATGAACGCTGTCCTCAGGATCAAATGGATACACAGGGACACAAGCTTCGAATCCAGCGATGAAGAAACTTTCCTCTAACCAATACATATAACAGGGCTCTGTGTAAAGAAAATAATGATTTATTCCAAAACGTTTTGACCGGAAGTAATCTGACCAGCAAAGATGAAAGGATACGGTTTCATTATTCTATCAGGGACAAGATAAGAGGTGCAAAACTAATGAAAATTAAAAGTAGTTCTGGAATGTATGATACAGAAAAACAAAAATGCAATTCTTCGTTTGGGTAGGCAAGATAAAGACCTGTGACGTTTACCGTATTCAATGAGCGAAATATTGTGGTAGGGCTGTTTAGCGTCCAATGGAAATACCTAGTAAGTAACATTTTGGAAAAAATTGAGTTATGGTTAAAATGTGACTTACAAGGTTTGTTAGCATCGTTTAATGTTGTTTTCAAGTGGAAAAAGTCCACCATAACCCTGGAATGACAGTGAGTGAACCTAGCAAGTACTCCACTTAGGCACTTATCCAATGGAAAAAACTAGTAACAGTACCACTTACTAGCTTCTTGCTCTGTAATTTGTTAAACATGTGTTACTTACTAACTTTTTCCATTGTCCTAAGAGGTTCCTCACCTGACTTACTAGGTTTTTTTACAACGTTAAAAATCAATTTTTCTTCATTATTTTGCAAGAAGTGGACAAAAAAATGTATAAATAGTATTGCAATTAATAAACCCTTTCTTAATATCCAATTTTTATATAAAAATTACAATTATGGTGTCCATAATTGTGACTTACTATGTTTTACCTTGGCATAAATCGTAAGTAAATTTAGTAAGTCACATTGAATCAGGCAATTTAGCATATTTCGGGATACCTGTGAAATATATTTCAGATCTATCAATAAATAATGTTTTCAATCCACAAAATACCCAATGGCACCGTAACCAACCTTTATGTAAGGGTTGCAAACTTAAACCCATTTTTCTCAAAAGTATTAAAATGTTAGTTACTAGGTATTTCCATTGGACGCTAGTGCAGTTGCTGCAGAATCCCTTATCTGTACAGTCTGTTGCACACAGTTGTTTTCCAACAATTGTTCATTACATAGTCTATAATAGGTTCATCAACAAAGACTTTTCACTTCAATTAACTAATTCATAGACTCTAAACCATTATAAATTTATTGCTTAAAACTCACAAATGGAAAAGATGAATAATTTTGATAACAATAAAAATTGAAACAGGATGTAATTTCCAGAATAATTGTATTTACGTGTCATGTGAAGAAATTAATTTTATCTTGAAATTAAATTTATATTATTCTTTACAGTCGGAAATTGAAGTAATAAGAAATGGAGATTGACCACTTAACTAGAAAAATAAACACAATGCCATTTGGTATACATATGTTAAATATACAGAACAGATCTTAATGTGATCTCTGGTACGACATCTGTTGGAGTTTAAACATTGCCCAGTTTCTACGTACTGGGCTACACTGACTCATATATTTCTTTAAATACTACCATCAAAGTTTGTAAAAGGATATGAACTAGAAATATCCAGTAATTTAAGGGATTGCAAATTTTGTAAATTTAAAAAAAAAATGGCAAGACAGTAACATCACTTCCACAAATACCAATTACAGTTTAAATGCTAGAATTGCCCCGATAACGATACAGGATTACGAGGCTGAAATCAAAGTCAAATGACGTTTTACATGAACATGCCTGAAAAATAACAATTCGTTATGAAAACTTTGCACCATACAATTCCTACAGAATCAGAAGAGTGAAGATCTTCTGTTATGATCTACATGTTGAATATATGCCTCTATGGTTTTCTGTAAAAAATATGAACTTAGTGCTGTAACAATTTTACAGAAGAATAAAAATAGTTCGGATAACTCATAGCAGCTAACCCTACTTCACTATCTGTAAAGTTTCCAATCATTTTCGAATGAGTTGTTGGTGATGTCTTATTTCTAGATCTATCTTCACATGATTCTGTCATGGTGGTGTTGAAGCATCACAGAACTGTTTTAATCTTTACCAGAAAGTTAAATGAATCCAGAGGTAATAAAAGATGAGTAAGGAATGTGCTATTTTCACCTGTTAGTCGTATTTACGTATGATAAAAGGTTAAAAACAACATACACTTATAATATATCGTATCTTCCACTCTACTTATATACATAAATAAATAGAGAAAAACTAGACTAAACCACAAACTGGATAACATCGACTACAGGTCAGTGAGGACACGATCATTAGGTACAAAACGCCTTAGGAGTTGGGAGAGTACAGTTGAGTGCCTCACAATACAATTTTCATCGGTCTAATACAATATGAAGATGTCAATGTATTGTTTGAGAAACCGTGGGTAATGAAATCTTATCTTCTTTTATCAATGAATATCTTATATCAGATAGAGACGGGGGTCCAACATCAAATTGTTAGCTAAAGAAATGAATTTAGGATTTAGGAGAAATTTATAGGCCATCGAACCTACTATCACACTTGTTAAAGCAATCGTTTTATTGCTTCATCGCGGTTAACTTGACAGATTTGGGTACATATGACAGAAAAATGTCAATAAAGGAATAAATTGCTAGTCAAACTGAGAAAGATGGTGTTATAAGTGCAAGTTATCTTAATTTGGTGTGTATCAATAAATATTGCTTAGTAGGGTAAAAAAAAATCGTATAAATGTGATTTAGTAATCATTTGCACTCAAAAGAGATATAAATATTTGATTCCATCAATTTAATGTTATGGGTGTAGATTATATCATATTGTTTGCAAAACAAAACATTTTTCTGCATGAAGCCTTTGAGGCAATTTAGGCAAATGATATGATTACAAATATACCTTCCATTTCTAAAATTTAATAATGCCAATTCTATGTACACAAAAAGAACATAAATACCAAATTAGTTCAGTAACCTCTAAATCAATTATTGAGTGAAACTGATACACGTGATAATTAGTTTCTTGAATGACGTGATTTTATGTTAATATCACTTTTAGAAGATTTTATTATGATAAGATGCTGAAACATCAGTATCAAGTGTTTCTAGTGATTACGTCAAGATTACATTACAAAGTTAGTGTTGAGATCATGTTTAGACGATGAGGCAGTAGTGATATCATGTTTAGATGATAAAGTAGTGGTAATATTATGTTTAGATGATCATGTAGTGGTGATATCATGTTTAGATGACGATGTAGTAGTGATATTATGTTAGGATAATGGGGTAGTTGTGATATCATGTTTAGATGATGAGGTATTGTTGAGGGTTAGTGTTGATGTGTTTAAATGCTGCGATAGTTGTGATATCGTGTTAAGATGACGATGTAGTAGTGATATTATGTTAGGATAACGGGGTAGTTGTGATATCATGTTTAGATGATGAGGTATTGTTGAGGGGTAGTGTTGATGTGTTTAAATGCTGCGATAGTTGTGATATCGTGTTAAGATGACGATGTAGTAGTGATATTATGTTAGGATAACGGGGTAGTTGTGATATCATGTTTAGATGATGAGGTATTGTTGAGGGTTAGTGTTGATGTGTTTAAATGCTGCGATAGTTGTGATATCGTGTTTAGATGACGATGTAGTAGTGATATTATGTTAGGATAATGGGGTAGTTGTGATATCATGTTTAGATGATGAGGTATTGTTGAGGGTTAGTGTTGATGTGTTTAAATGCTGCGATAGTTGTGATATCGTGTTTAGATGACGATGTAGTGGTGACATCATGTAAGGAAGAGGTAGTTGTGATAACATGTTTAGAAGGTGGGGTGGTGTTGATATGTGTAGCTGATGTGGCAGTGTTGATATCATGTTCATGGGTAAATGGTATCAAGTTTTGATGATATATCATGTTTTGATGGTGAAGTAGTAGTGGTATCATGATAAGACGATGAGCTAGTTGTAATATCACGGTTAGATCGTGAGGTAGTGTTGATATATTTAGATGATGTAGTAGTGTTGATATCATATCGTGATGGTGAGGTAGTAGTCATGTAAAGTTGATAAGGTAATGTTGATAACATGTTTAGATGGTGAGGTAGTGTTGATATCATGTTTAGATGATGTGGTAGTGTTGATATCATGTTTAGATGATGTGGTAGTGTTGATATCATGTTTAGATGATGTGGTAGTGTTGATATCGTGTACAGATAAGGTAGTGTTGATATCATGTTTAGATGGTGTGGTAGTGTTGATATCGTGTACAAATAAGGTAGTGTTGATATCATGTTTAGATGGTGTGGTAGTATTGATATCTTGTTTAGATGATGTGGTAGTGTTGATATCATGTTTAGATGATGTGGTAGTGTTGATATCGTGTACAGATAAGGTAGTGTTGATATCATGTTTAGATGATGTGGTAGTGTTGATATCGTGTACAGATAAGGTAGTGTTGATATCATGTTTAGATGATGTGGTAGTGTTGATATCGTGTACAGATAAGGTAGTGTTGATATCATGTTTAGATGATGTGGTAGTGTTGATATCGTGTACAAATAAGGTAGTGTTGATATCATGTTTAGATGGTGTTGTAGTATTGATATCTTGTTTAGATGATGTGGTAGTGTTGATATCATGTTTAGATGATGTGTTAGTGTTGATATCGTGTACAGATAAGGTAGTGTTGATATCATGTTTAGATGGTGTGGTAGTATTGATATCTTGTTTAGATGATGAGGTAGCGTTAATATCATGTTTAGGCGGTGAGGTAGTGTTGATACATTGTATTATGTTTATATGACGAGTCAATGTTCATATCATGTTTTGATGGTGATGTGGTGATATCATGTTTAGACGATGAGCTAGTTGTGATATCATGTTTAGATAACGAGGTAGTTTTGATATAACATTTAGATGGTGAGATAGTGTTGATATCCTGTTTAGTTGATGAGGTAGGTGATGGTATGATATCATGTCCAGATGGGGGGGACTGTGGTGATATGTTAAAATGGTGAGGGGATATTTGTATCATGTTAAGATTATCAAGTTATTATAGTGATATCATGATTAGATTGTGTTGACATTATGTTGAGATGATAATGAAGTGGTTTGAATGGTGCGGTAGTATTGATATGACGTGGTAGGTTTGATATATTTAAAGGATGTGATAGGGTTGATATCATGTTTAGATCAGGTAGTGTTGATATCATGTTTAGATGATAAGATGGCATTAATTTTACTTACTTGGTTTGATTTCCAACCATTTTGTGACCGGTACTCGTACATCATCAAAAACAACTCCAGCAGCAGCGAAACACAAGCGAGACAATTCTGCTCTTCCTCTCAAATCAAAATATACCAACTTATACTTGGGCATGGTAAAAACTGTATTGTAAGTTATTAGAGGTGATTCTGTATCTAATATTTACATTTATAACAGCCTGGTGGTTATCTGTAATGAACGTTTTAATATGTAATATCACTTGCGTCTACTTAATCTTGTATGTGGTACATCGGTTGCATGCTTTATATTCCTCTATTTCTGATCATATAGCATTAAATGTAAATATTTAGACACCTTTTATACAATGACATGGTTTTCCAGTTTATATTTGATGCATTTACTCTTGTAATCTACACATTTCCCACTCATCCGATGAATATGTATTACCAGGTTATAAACGGATGAAGAAATTTGGGTCATAATTTTCATTAAATTACAAGTCATGGTTAAAAACCAGGGCAATAAGTGGGCTGAACGTTGACAAGACTATGTTTGAATCATAAGATTACTACACACTAAACGTATTGTTATTTAACTGTACTGTTTGTTCAACGCCCAATTGTTATTAAGTCATTTGGAAAATTAGAAAAAAATCAATCAAATATCTCACACGTAGAATTGTGCTCAATTATTTTACCATCAATTACCGAACAATACCAGTAATTTGAAACTGTTTTATGATATTTTAATCATTAAGTATTTGATACGTTTATTTCAGTAAAATTCCAATCACTAGCATATATCGAATTCCGTCAACCCAATTACCAGAAAATATTGTGGGATAGAATTTATTCATAATTTTGTACATAATTCTGCCTAATCGCTTGCACGCTTATGCTCTACCTAATGCGACCTATACATACGCGAATGAAACACCAGTTTGCTCAAAGATTTAATCATCATTGAGTACCGAAAACTGAAAACTTGATACCTTCGTATCAAATGATCACTACGCTCAGTATTACCTGAATTATTTTGGAAATTATCGTAGACGTGTGTCACTGTAAAATTATGATAATCTTAGTATTCATAATATTATCTACCAGAAACCACGACTCGACCAACAGTGCAAGGAATATTTAATTTGATTTTCGTCTATTTGCCATGTTCAACATAAATTCAAGAAAGATTGAAATAAAGTAATAAATCAGCAAAATATATGTTAAAAGAATTTTTTGTGAGGTAAAAGAATCTGGTTTGATAATTTAATACCTTCTACACCTGTTCCATTCTATTGATACAAATAATACTACAAAATACTACAGATAACATTTTCAGAATGGTTTTTCTTAAAGTGGCGCTACCATTCTCCACATTTTCTCTACTAGCTAATTTATGCCGTATGGTACACTGTAGCAGCATTCTATAATTTACATTTTGTTCTTATCATTTCATCATTTTCGAATCGACATAATTATAAATGCCATGGATTTAGGTTACCAAATAAAAATGTATTATTGTGATTTACATGATATTTAGATCAAATGTAAAGTCTTCAGAGATAATTAAAATCCCTTCAAATATACCTCAAACTATAAATTTGACTTTTATACATGACTTCCTTATAACATTATGTCAGTCTTAAAAATTCTGAAACTATAGTACTACCGGTCGAAAATATGGTGAACGTGCCCCTTTAAGAATATATCCATGTGATGTTTTGATCGAAATTGCCTAGACTAAGAGGTACATCCTACCTTATTTGAGAAATGGAAAGAAATAGTGTACTTTTATCATTTCTTTCGACAATACGCAACATGTCAACTGAATACCTTTTACGTGCTGGCGGGTAATCAATATGTACTCTGACCTATAATATAGCTTTTATTTAATATTTAGACTGAATGCATTATAATTAATTGAGCAGATCAAGTCGTCAGTCGAGTGACAGTCAAACAATGACTATAGTTAAAGCCCATCATCGCTTGAAATTCGTTAAGTCTGAGATCATGTTTACAATATTGATGACAATAATACAATCTATTATTCCGAGCCAATTCTTAGCTTGAGAAAGGATTACATTCCAATGTTATATTTTATTCTGAACCACCATAAGCAACGACTGAACTGTAAATTCTGAACTGAAGCTTTAAAACTTGTTCTGTCCTTGATTGTAATCTCTGAGTTTTTAAATATTTCAAAGCATATTATAACAATATGCACGAACGATTCGAAATCTGAAAAAGTGTCCATTCTGCGCTTATGCTAAGGATGTCGAAATAATTTGAGAAAATGATGATCTGTACAAGCGTATCAAGTGACATTTTTATAAATGAAACTTAAAGGGTACCAGTCTTCATTTTTATTGGTTGATTTGGGTCTGGAATATACATCAGTATCCTTCAGAAGCACTAGAAATGTACGAAAATTGCATATTTCCTTCAAATATATCTTAAATTAGACATTTCTCCTTCTATTTCTATAGATGACTTTTCTATATATTGCATAGTACCGATAATGTGTAGTAGGGCATTATAACTTTCAAATGCTAATAATTATGGATGCACATGGATTTGAAGACTAAAATTTCAATGGTGAGTTGTGATAACCAGAACTAAATTGCTGAGCTAAAAAAAGTCCCCATTTCTGAGACTTGGGAAAATCGACCCACGAAAATGAAGGCTGTGCCTCTTTAAAGTATATCCATATTAGTAACAAATTCCTATTCTACTATAAAAGTCAATAGACAGTATTACTATGTGAAAGTTGAAAGAAGTAGATATTTGACTTGTCACGCCGATAGTGACAGAATGTGACTGTAGTTTACGACAGCTTTTTTATATCCACTTATAGTATCTTACTACCATGAGTGCAAAATTAAAATTTAACTGCATCAAAAGTATTAAAATGATCACCTATAAGCTATTAACAGGGATAGCTGGTTAATGCAAAGTTAAAATGTAAGTTAATTAGTAACAGAACTCAAATTAAAATCCTAAACGTATGCTTTAAAAAAAGGCAAGATATGCAACATCATAAACTCTTACTAGCTGCAAGTTAATAACGAGAAGTAGGAGTTTATCATAATAAACTAAAGAGTTTATAAAAGATGATAATAATGACCTTACCTGCCTTTGTTTAATACGCTATCAGTACATATCACTGTATAAGTTCTAGTCACTACCTGGAATAATTTAAGTTGAAACCAACAGAGTCTGTTCAAATACTGATATAGTCGATACAACAACCACTTTATATACTCTACAGATTCACTCCACACACAACACCTTTTTTATTATTAAAATACTTGCTTAGGTTAAGTAGCAGAGTAGAATGATACACGTCACAGGCATTCGTAGTTTCATTCACTCTTGTCTTATAGTACAGTAGGCTACGTTACTGTGGTCGTGCATTTATATGAATGTATTGTGGGCTTGCATTTGTTAAACCTCTGGATACATTTTCACTTTCACATTTTTCGCATGTTTATGATTAAGAACATTAATGATACATGACATGCAATGATAGAAATATGGTCTTGTATTTTAAAGGGTGATTTATATACTGGTTGTAAGTTGTACAATGCTGATTTTTATTGACAAATACGCACCCACAATCAGTGCAGTATCAGTCTAAAAGACGGTGTTTTAACATCTCGAATGCAACTTAGTTGACCTAATAAAATCAAAGTTTAGCAAGCTACATGCATATTTGTGAGAGATAGACTATGTGAAGCGTGCCATTTACTACAAACGCCTGTGTTGAAATCGTCTCTAACAATATACTATCTAGATCATATTTCTGGTAACACTTGACTACCTCTATTGAATTTAAGATAGAACTCACATGGACACCAACCATACAATATCGCATCACTCTGGGCTCTTTTCTCGTGTTTCTTAGTTTTTCTCCGTCGATTACTAGAGAATTTTTATCACTTTATACCAGACAGAAGCGTTAAAACCACAATACCTCAACTAATCGTCTTAATCTACATTTATATATTATAATGTTCTGGATAAAAAATCTTGTTATCATTTATTACTTGGGGTATATAAAGGTAGCTGAAGCACGTTTGATGTGATTTACGTACTGTATTAAAATAGCTAAACAAAGTCTGTGTTGTAATAATTAACAAACAAAACTCCGAGAGAGTCGAGAGCTTGAAATCCTTAAGAAAGATGCACTCTGGAATCAGTAGTTCAGGCAATATTTATGTGATTTCGTCTTAAGCGATAGCTCCAGTATGCAAATAAATTTATTAATGCTTTAGTCCAATTGTTACCAACCTGGGGGCCATGGGGTGTTTGTCAGGGGGCCATGGGGCCTTAGGATGTGTATAATTTTTTCTCTAGCCCAACTTTTATTTAACTATATTTTGCCGTGTAAGGTCTGTAGTCGCTTGTGGTCAAATGCATCTGACCTCCTCATGATGAGGAAACACAAGACAACAACCCTTGCGCTATATTCCATATTTTGCCCCAGTTTGGAATTAAACAGGAGGCCATGACTCTGGGAGCTTCATGAATTTGGGCCATGGTTTGAAAAAGGTTGGTAACTACTGCTTTAGTCAATTGAGGCAAAAAATCAAAACTAAACTTCAAGTAAAGAACGAATACTTGTGTGCGACGGTCTATTGGGTAAATTGGTCCCAGAGAGCAATTGTGGTTTAAGTTTTTTAGTTTAACAAAATAACATGTCCAATGGAAATAGTGTTTTAAAATCCACAATGTCAAAGTCTATGCTAAGTTTGTATTTTATTTGCCTATATCTGACTTTTACCATAGCTAGAAGTGTTAAAAAATAATAAGCTTTCTTATAAAACAAAATGTTCTGTTTTGTAGTCCATTATTGCCCCTCAGAGACTTAATGTATGTAAGGTAACTTGCAGGAATTAGCACTGCCTGAGCTACATTGTGTGTGCTTGTGCCTGACTTCCAACTAATTAATCTGTAGACTGACCATAACTAAACTGACTATATAGACTAATAAGACTGATATTTGATCCAACTTGAGAATAAGAATACATCTATATATATGTATTTTACATAACGATGGTTCAGTCAGAAATCATACATGACGTAACGGTGTAATCAGTCATTGAACTGAAGGAATTTCGTAAGTTTTAACACCTATATTTTCGAAATATTCGCGTAGCTAATTAGTGCTAATTATACCTGTGGACTCTTTATTAATATTGGCGTCATGTGACGAAATACTGAATACATAATCTGTACTGGACATTACGAAAATTACCTTAAAGGGATATGTTCACTATCAGTTCCACCAATCAAACTAGTCTCAGAACCTGGCCTTTTTTTAGCTAATCTTATTAGTAACAGTGTTCACAACTATCTCTTGAAATTTCAGCCTTCAAATTCCAGTGTAACCATAATTATAATCGTTTGAGAATCAAAAGTACGACTCGTATTTTAGTGAAATGCAATAAATAGAAAAATACAGAATATACAAAAAAATGAAAGACAAATGTTTAGGTAGGTAGATAACATTCTGGGTATATAATTGAAGTGATTGTGCGATTTTCGTGCAGTTCTTATTCTTCTGGGGGCTATTTACATCTATTCAAGGCCAAAATCTACTGTTGAAAAAGTATAAAAAGATATGACTGACATTTAGATCAATCATATAACAATCGACTTCCTCTTAACCAAGCAACATCAAAATATAGAGGCATGTTGAAAACGTTGTCCGCTACCAATCAACAGTTCCCTCTTGAAAATATATAAATTTGCGATACCAACGGAAAAAAAATTCTAAGTATGTTATCTTTTATTATAACAAGTTTTTCACCTATATTTTTATAACATCAGGGGAGACAATCTTCATATTTGTAGAAATAAGAGGCCTTTTTATTTAAGCAAATCGCATCGACACTTATCAAAGTGTACATTTATTTAAGTGAAGCGCCTACAACGATTCGAGTACAATGCACACTTAATTTAGCGATTTGTCAAAGCGCTTACCAAAATCGACCAAATCGTGGCACATAGCGCTTTGGTACGATTCGATTTAGATTCAAGATGGTGGGAAACAATGCTATCAAATATGTACATTTCTTGAATTTGTTCTGATAGGATAGGATGGAGGACAGAGTGTCATTTTTTAACCATAGTTTGAATTTGTATTACAACAAAGAACAACATCGGTATTAGAATTTATTCCATATTTATGGAACGCCGTAACTGCCTTATGTTAGTATTTTTGCATTATAAGCATCTTTTTGTATTATCAGCATCATCTTTTCGTATTATCATCTTTTTCTATTATCATCTTTTTGCATGATAAGCATCATCTTTTTGCATTATCAGCATCTTTTTGTATTATCATCATCATCTTTTCGTATTATCATCTTTTCGTATTATCATCTTTTTGCATTATCAGCATCATCTTTTTGCATTATCAGCATCTTTTTGTATTATCAGCATCATCTTTTCGTATTATCATCTTTTTCTATTATCATCTTTTTGCATTATCATCATCATCTTTTTCTATTATCATCTTTTTGTATTATCAGCATCATCTTTTTCTATTATCATCTTTTAGTATTATCATCTTTTCCGTAAGTGGTCGTAGGTTTACGGAAATCAACGCTAATCTTCGTAAAAAGTCGACGTAAACAAGATGTCGTAGACTAGGTTAATGAGGCCCAGTCTCCGATTAATTTAGTTGTCTCCCATTAATTCCGTTCGATTCCACAATCGATGTGTATAGTCCAATAATATTGAGTATTTCATAATAATGAGATATGAAACCTTATTTAATAGCAACGATCTTGTCTAATTGCCTAATTTTTTCTTTGATAGTACATTTTTGTATCTTACACTGCAAGTTTTTTTGTAATATATACAAAACCAAAACTTATTCCATAACTTTAAGCTTGGAAATCGAACGCAATTCTGTTATCATGTCGGCTCAACATTGCTTTCTTTTTTAAAATCTGTAAATTTGGATTACTTATTCGCCAAATTTGCAGAAAATAATGTTGATTTGAACATGATATCAATGTTATCAGATACTGATCTGAACGATTTGGGGGTTCCATATCATATCTGGATAAATGACAAACTATATCACGAGTTATTTTTTCTCTTTGAAAATTGAAAGGCAGGCGTATGCAATGAAAGGTGTAAATTTTCTAAAATGGTATCCATTTTGACAAAATAAAAGTTGCGTCTCATTAACCTAGTCTACGACATCTTGTTTACGTCGACTTTTTACGAAGATTGCCGTTGATTTCCGTAAACCTACGGCCACTTACGGAAAAGATGATAATACTAAAAGATGATAATAGAAAAAGATGATGCTGATAATACAAAAAGATGATAATAGAAAAAGATGATGCTGATAATGCAAAAAGATGATAATAGAAAAAGATGATAATACGAAAAGATGATGCTGATAATACAAAAAGATGCTTATAATGCAAAAAGATGATGCTAATAATGCAAAAAGATGATAATACGAAAAGATGATAATACGAAAAGATGATGCTGATAATACAAAAAGATGCTGATAATGCAGAAAGATGATGCTTCTAATGCAAAAAGATGATAATAGAAAAAGATGATAATACGAAAAGATGATGCTGATAATACAAAAAGATGCTTATAATGCAAAAATACTAACATAAGGCAGTTACGGCGTTCCATACATATTGGCAAATTTAACTCTGTTCAATCCAAAAATAATCAGTTAGCTTTTCAATAATCTGTTTATTTGGAAGGGCAGACAAATGTCAAATCACGAATTCAATCTTCTATAATTTTTTCCGGAAATCTCGTTGAAAGCTTCCCAATATTACACATGAAGGCCTGACCATTACTTGGTGTCTCCACAAAACTTAGTCCATATGATGACCTTGAACATTTTGAGTTTTCGAAAGTAGACTACTGGATTAACCATAAATCTAAACTAAAAACGAGAATCCAAAAACGAAAAAAAAGTGGAGAGAAAAAATAATATGTTGAAAAATACGACGGACTACATTCGTATACGATCATTTGCATAAAGAAAAATATAGACTGAGTCCATGTTATGCTATAGTTTGGCTTTTGAAAGTAAGGTTTCGTTCATATTCAAACAACCTCGATGTATTTATTCATCAATTTTATTATATGTAGGCTTACGTGACTATATTCCAATGGAAGCAAGAAGGCGATGTAATAAAAGTGGTAATATATTATTCTGTATGATATATTATTCTATCTATAATAAAAGCCTGCTGTTTTTTTTACATCAAAGATGGAATATAGTACCTAGCACTGATCAAGGGCTCTATATTCCGTTTCCAGGCTTTATGAAATAATTTTCGACTCTATTAACTGTTATTTACTTTTTCCATCTCATCTCCTTTCATATACTTTTCAGTGTCGCTCTTGACTTTGTTAATGTCAGAATATGAATGGAATGGCCTGTAAATAAAATAAATAATTCCAATAGGTCTTTTGTCTTTCTAATAATGTATTTTTATAAGGTATTGTTGTTAAATAGGTCATTTTTTCAAGAATTCTTTTAGTGTTTTTTTGTCATCATGCTCCATATAATTCTGTTTTAGAGGGTCTTTAAACAATCTTAGTTTGTGTCTTTGAAATGGTTTATAAAGGGTTACTTGACATAAATTTAAAACTTCCTTGAGCTATTTTAATGTCGTTATACGGAAATTTTTGACAAATATTTCAAAAATGTTTACTGCATAATGAATGATTTGTTTGGCCGGGCATAAATTGATTGGGTTGTATCCCATGGCGTGAACTTCTACAGAAGTGGCAGGTGTCGGGCGCGAACCAAACTATGCTTACTCTTTTCGAAACACCTGATGGTACTTCTCTTTTGACACAACTTTTACTTTCGATTTTGTCAACGAAATTTTCTACAGTTGAGAAAACAAAATATTCTATTATTTTATTAGATTCCTGAATAAAAAATAAATTAATAATGTATAAATGTCCTTTGATGTTATTGAGTTGATATGAATACGTGATTAGTGTACTAAGTAACTCGTTATGATACAATTACAGAATCATAGGTAGAAATAATTAATTATAGACTTCGTATTCTCTTTAATCTTATCAATATACACAAATCTTTAACAATATCTATATTCAATTGGTGTCCTCAGTCAACCTTATTGTGGACATTGAGAGTTGAGGTTGCAATCATTATGAATGAACCATTTTAACAAACATGAAAACACTACAATACGTTGCTGAAAGAGGCCCGAAGCTGCATAGCAAATTTATTTGATCAAATTCTGTCATAAATATTGCTCTTATTAAATGGTTTATTTTTTATAGGCCTATACAACTTACAAGTTATCCCGTAAGTTAGCATTAAATGATAAGATATTATTTAACTTTTATTTAAGGAAAAGTTTCATGGTAGTGCACCTGAAACTTAGTTTATCTTGAATATCTAGTTATCATGCTCTTACTCAACTGTTTTAACAGTGAAAAAATATCATACTTTAAACTATTCTATTCTCATATTAATTATCTATAATCTTACACCATACTGTTATATCTCTTTAGATAATGTCTACCTGTCAAATTATCATATTTCAAATCTCATTATCGTAGACATCTTTATTCAAAACCAAGTAACATGATAAAACGCATTTTTTAACCTGAGCGTACGACTTGAACCGCTACTTTTTGCCCGATCATTCTTCATATTCCTTGTATATTATAATGGGTATATGACAGTGAACAGAACTACCCTGTGACCACATTGAGTTCTGAGATGAATGAACAACCATTCAAAATATGGCATTTTGTATAAAATGAAGTGGAAACACTCGCCTCCTCACGTTAAATTGACACAAATTTCAGATTGAAATTCCCCTCTGTATGATAAGCGTCATTTCAAAGCTAAACTAAAATTTTCAGAACTTCTTCCAGGTTAAAATAAAATATTTCAATTCACATGCAAAAATTATTGACAAATTGCAGTTCAGAACTCATGAAGACAGAGAGAAAATCCTTTCAAAAGTTGTCTTGAATGTCGGATATATTCAAGGATAAAGAAACCAAGTACTGACGATCCGAACCGCAAAACGAAACTCGAAATCCAAAAAGACATTTTGACGAAACATAGGTAACAGCTTAAGAACTTTTCATATGAGGAATTATATCAATCATACATGAGTAAGTATATCATAATGAAAAGTGGTATCAGGTGTCTAGAAGAGTAAGCATACCCTGCCTGGCACCACACCCGTCCTAGCTGTTAAACATCCACAAAACTACAAAACAAAAACGTGAAAAAGCGTCGGATGAAACAAACATGACTCGACGACAAATTTACACAAACTCAATCCGTACGCTATCAATCAACGAGGAACCATATTATCAGAAGGGCAAGCAAATACTGCCTAGAACACCACCAGTAATAGCTGCTTAATATTTAAGATAGAGGGAGGCAAAACAAGAGTAGTGTCTAGTAAAATTATAAAAATAAGGTGACAACTCGACAGTTTTGTGAGGATAACTTAAAAAGAATCGTTTAGCAAAAGCATTTCGTCGCTGTGGTTGCAAAAGGTCGTATCTCGGTTGAGAGGCGAAAAACACTTTTTCGTATGTATGGAATCAGCATTTCAAGGCGCGAAATTTCATCTAATACTCGTATCTCTATGCCAATTAAAAATTGTTTTATAGTCATGTGACGAAATCTCGGATATCGATTTGTTAATTTTTTGGTTACGCAAAAAGTCGTTTCTCAGAAATAAAAGTTTACTTCACATCATTGACTACTTAAATGGTAAATAATCTAATTTGAGGTTTGTAATGTAATTTTCAACCATTGTCATTGTCATTTTAGTACTTATGTGGTTTATAAAGTTGGTAATTACTGGTCTTTTACCTAATTTATTCTCTGTTGCCAATGTTTACCACAAGTCACATGTTATTAAAGTCTGGGTTAGTCTGCAACATCCTATTTGCATAAAAATGTGTTAAAATCATTTCTAAATGCACAAGTTAAGTAGTAACCGGTGTTTCTTTTAAAAGAAGACTCCCAAGGTACCTTGTAAATTTTTTGTCGAGATACGACATTTTGAGTGAAAAAAAATCACTATAATAGAAATCAATATTTATGTGATTTTTTTTCATTGCATTATACCGATAACGCAAATACATCTGTTTATGTTCTAATTTGCAGAAATACCAAGAAAGATGGCTGTTAACCCTCCTTTAACGCGTGGAAAACGGATGTTACAATTGGCATTGATTTCAAGTACCCGTGTGGATTTACCTGAAGAAACCTGTTCTCAAGTAGGCCCTAGCAACAGCCCAGCAGCAGATGCAATTGGTAGATACACACATGATAATCAGGAATTAAACAAATCAACAGACAGTGAAGAGCTCTCTGATGACTCTACAAGAGATCCAGAGTATACTCCTACGAAAAGGGAGAAGCGAGCTGCTGAGAATAGTTCAGATGATACAGATGATGATAATATAATAATGAGACATCAGAAACGAAAATTTTGTACTCGACAGATACATGTTTCACCAATAAAATCAGAAACTGACACGAATACACATAACTTTCGAATACTTGGTGTTGTAATTGAAAACGCACATGGGCAATTATCTGAAGCTAGGAATTTCGATGACGAAATCAATTCAACAACCGATGACAGAAGTTTAGATGGTATCCTGGCTAATTGTGAAGACGGGAGCGGAGATACAGTTGTCAATCAAAATGATCAAATGAATATTGAAATGAATGCTGCTAATTTGCCAAACAATAGTACCAACTTATTAAGTGTTGTAGATCACGAAGAGATCATCGAGAATCCACCGGCAATTTCTAAAAAGGCTAAAAGACGACTTTCAAACCCAGAAGAATGGGCAAGATCATCAAATAAAATTTCTAGAATGGAGGGTAAAGCCTACCAGTCTCAAATTAAAGGTGCTGATGGGAAGTATCGATCTGTCCATAAAGGTGGGAGAAATCTTCAGCCCAGACCCTGCTTAAATGGTTGTGCCAAGTCTCTAGCCAGACAGTGTAGTGAACTGTCAGAAGAGGATCGTCTTAAGATACATGAATCTTTTTGGCAACTAACATGGCCTGAGAAAAAAACATTTGTGTCTAGTATGGTAGACACTAGTGCAGTCGGCGAAAGAAGGGTTACCCCACAACCTGATCAAAACTATCGAAAACAAAAATCATACCACTACCATCTAAAGTTAAATGGGAAACGTATCCCTGTTTGTAAAAAAATGTTCCTGTCAACACTTAATTTGGGCGAAAAGAGTGTGTACCACTGGATTGACAAAATTTCAAATCACGATTCTACAGTTCGTAGAAAATCAAGACGTGAACCAGTCGACAGAACTGGGGAACTGTACTTAAATGCTGTTGCATTCCTTGAGTCTCTGGCAAAAATGCCATCCCATTACTGCAGAAAAACCTCGTCAAAGATTTATTTAGAACCTATTTTCACTACTTTTATGAGTTTATACAGACTGTATGGTGAACGTTGTAATGAGAGCAATATTCCGATAATGAACAGAAAATCTTTTACATTCGTCTTCAACGATATGAATTTGTCTATATTTAAACCGAAGAAGGACCAGTGCGATACATGCTGCTCTTTTCAAACTGGAAACATCACAGAAATTGAATATAATGACCACATTTCCAGGAAGGAAGCTGCTAGGTCAGAAAAGGCCAAGGATAAGGATGAATCTCTTCTGGACGACAGTATGGTTGTTGTTACACTTGATCTACAGGCAGTTTTGCTGTGCCCCCTTTTAAAAGCCAGTGCTATGTACTATAAAACTAAACTTTCATGCCACAATTATACTATCTATGATCTAAAATCAAAAAAGGTAGTAAATTATTTTTGGCACGAAGGAGAAGGGGATTTGTGTGCCGATTCCTTCGCAACCTGTTTATCTGATTTTATTGCCAATCTTGGCCATGGTGTTAGGAGAGTTATTATTTATAGCGATGGATGTACCTACCAAAACCGAAATGTTACAGTATCCAATGCACTTATTATGCTGGCTGTTCAAAAAGGGATCATAATTGAACATAAATATCTTGAAAAGGGTCACACTCAAATGGAGTGTGACTCCGTTCACAGCACAATAGAAAGATCTTTGCGCAATAAACCTATATATTGTCCACAAAATTATGTAGATTATATTAAATCTGCACGTACAATAACTCCATATGAGGTGAAATATATTAGTCACGATTTCTTCAGGAAATACAGCAGTCTCAAATATTACTCCTCTATCCGTCCAGGACATAAGACAGGCGATGCTCGAGTAACTGATTTACGTGCCATGAAGTATACACCTGATGGTACAATTCAATACAAATTGTCATTTACAGATGAATACCAATCCTTACCACGTAGATCCAAATTCGGTGGAATTAATTTAAATGATACCATTGATAAAGTTCATACAGGACCATTACGTATAAAAACCACCAAATATAACCATTTACAAGAACTTAAGAAAGTTATTCCTAGGGATTTTCATCCTTTTTATGACAATCTCTTACATGGTTAAAGCTGTGTTTTGTTTACATGCGACACACATTATCATGATGTAAACCTAGTCTATTGTTACTCCATAATACTCTGCTCAAAGATATGAGCCCTTCACTATTTAGTTCAATGTTATCAAAATATTAAAATAAACTATTCTATGTAATGTTTTAGATTTTTTGCTGACGAGACTTTGCATTTCACCATAACTAATATTACCTTAATGTCGTACATCGCTCAAAAATATTCTTATTTCTGATATTCAAGGGTTGTATCTCCGGCTGTCAAACCATTTTTCCATGTCAAAATATCGTAACTCCTCTAATGAGAGATACAAGGGGAATACAAGTGAACCGACTAGTCGTATAAAACGCGTAACTGCTTCATTTATTACATACAAAATTTTAGCTTCATATGTAGAATTTTGAAAATTTTACGAAGTTTTTTTGCTCTCCTGAAAAGTTATCTAAAACTGAGATACGACCTTTTGCAACCACAGCGACGATTTGCAGTCATAACACAAACAGATGATTTGTATTGATAAATCAATTTTTGATGGCGGTCTTAAAATTTCCTAAGAGAGCTTTAGTTAGAGTCGGTTTTAGTTCACATCCTTGTAGTAGACTAACACACTACAACTTAAAGACAGAAGCATAAAATCGCGTCAAATAAAATTAGTGACCAGACGACAAATGTTAAAAGTTCAAGGGACGTAACTGATGAAAATATCCAATTTCTACAATTAAGGGACGTAACTGATCATAATAATTGCAATGTTATGATAATAAAAGGGGGGTGGCTGAGTGCGTCCGAATAAAGGAGAACAATTCAATGACGAAAAGTGTTACCGGTGAGAAGAAGGGTCAACAAATACTATCTAGAACAACACCGGTAATAGTTGTTTAATATTGAAGATAAAATAGGTAGGCAAAACAATTAGTAGTGTCATGTACAATTAGAACAAAAGGTGAGTAATTTCGTGAAGACAGGTTTAAAAAAAATGAATCGTTAAGCAAAAACATCTGTAATTATAGCAGAAACAGATATTTTATATTTATCAATTAGTTCATGATGGCGGCCGTAAAATTTCTTAAGAGAGATTTTGAGTCGATTTGGTAAATATCCTTGTAGTAGTAGCTTAGATGTTAGAAGCTTCGATCTAGCTAAGAAATCATCGTAGAAAGAACATGCTCTAGAGTATCGAACTAATTGAGACACATATACTCCATAAGCTGGCGAATGTGGAATGTTGCTGCACATAAAAGGAAAATTGACGATTGGAAAATCAAAATCATCACGTTTATCATATAATTTTACACTAAGTCTCTGTTTTTTGTCATATTCAAGACGCAGATCTAAATATGATGCGTAGTGTACGTTATCGGTTGTGTTTTTAATTTCTAATTCATCGGGATAGATGAAATCTAAATATTCACTAAATTTAGGATTATTTAAAGAGAGGACATCATCAATATAGCGATAAGTGAAATTAAAACGCTTACTTAGTCGTTTGTTATTTTTTACGAGTGCTTGCATGAACTCTGCCTCGTATGTGTATAAAAATAAATCAGCAAGTAGAGGCGCGCAGTTAGTGCCCATAGGGATGCCTATCACTTGTTGATAAATATCACCGCCAAATTCCACAAAAATGTTGTCTATTAAAAAATCCAACATATTAACAACATCGTTGGCGGTAAATTTGTTAATGGAATCACTATGGTTCTGAACAAAATATGTGAAATTATAATTGACAACAATATATTTAAATCTTACATTGCCAGTTTTAGAATGGAAAACACTATAAATAAGATCTTTTAAACGTGCTTTAAGTTTACTATGTGGAATTGTAGTGTAAAGAGTTGAAAAATCAAAGTTTTGTATAGATGAAACTCTTGAAAGTGATTGAGACTGTAAATTTTCTAACAATTCTTTTGAATTTTTCAAAATCCACATTTGATTGATTCCATTGCGGGAGTATATAGTGTTGCAGTATTTCTGAACACCCTCTTTAACTGCAGTTAATATTGAAGTAAGTAATTTGGAAAGTGGCTTGGTTGAACAATGAGAAGAACCTGCTATATATCGCTGTTTATAAGGATTTTTGTGTAGTTTGGGTATCCAATACAGTAAAGGGAGATCTGTATTAACAAGGAATGACTCAATACAATATGATTTAAAAATAAGGAGTCGATGGTGCAATTCAGATCGCTGGTAATTTCAACTAAAATGCACTTAAGATTACTTAATCTGTATGCTTTTTCTCAGGGTTTAATTCTTTTGATCATCTTCAGTTGACCCTATACACTTTCTGTCATCACGAACTCAGAACAATTAATGTATTATACGTTATTAAGTTCATTTCACTAGAACTTGAATAAAAATCAATTGTGAACTAATAACTACCTTTAATTAAAATAATAACAAAATAGCCCCAGGTATAAATTAACACTTTTAAGTTAAAATATACTCTTTAACAAATATAAAATAATCCCGTCAAATATTTCATTGATAGAGCATAAAGAATCAATAATCTTTTCTATCATTTATGTAACCAGCCTTCTCTGATACATCACACCTTCAAAAGATACCAGATGAATGGGATTTTTGTGCTATAATGAATATTATCGACGCCCTATTCATGTTCATAAACACTGTTATCAATTAAAAAGGAAAAAATAGTTTGCTGTAATTATAAATTTACCCTTAGGGTGATAATAGTGCTCTGTTTAAATGAAAAATAAGTAATGACGTGCAAAAATAATATAGAAAAGAATTGTTGAATTGTCTTAAAGGTGTAATATTTGAGTGGAATTTCTAGTCCAGTGTTAGATAGGGTAATTAAGTGCCATAGGTTCATCTGGTACGTTAACTATAAAATACTACTACCACCTCTCCATCTGTTGTCAAAATATAGAAAAATAAATAATATCCTATAAATTCTTTACGCTAGATAGCCTTTCTCGGGATCAATATTATAGTGGCTTGAATTTATTTATATAGTGGTCCATAGTGGAGAATAAACATACCTAATACAAATATACTATTGTAGTCAATCGACCCTGGGATTGGCGCCCAGCTGATCCATTCTCGTAGATGATATGTGGTGCAAAACCCTAAAGATAGTGTAGAAACACAAAGCAAAAACAGTAAATACATATAATCACAATCAACACTCTTTCACCTGAAACATATCTAGAACTACCTTATTTCCTTTGTGTTTTTCCTTATTTGTAACTTATTTTTAATTATCTGATTGACATTTCCCGCAATTATATATAACCTAAGCATATAGCCATATATTAAAGCTGTGATTCGATAATTATAATGTTCCTTGCACATAGTCTCAGATTCTTACCTTCATTCTTACCTTCATAAGTCTGCAGCACACCATTATTTTGCAAGGTTACATTACATACAGCATTAGCATCGAGTAATGCTTAAGGAACAGACATGTAAATATTACATGTACAAGCAAGTTATCTTCTTGGGAAAAAGTTCCCTCAATAATACTTAATGTTTTATCTTAAATATTTAATCGACAACGGACTAAATAGTTTGTTTGAGGAAGCCACCGGGTACAGCAGAGGTTACTTGGTGCAAATAGTAATCCATAAACTAAACTGAAGTAGAGATTGGTTTATTTTTTATAGGGAGTAGTACCACTGGCTGCATAATAGAATTTAAACATTAAAATAACTCAATATAAGTATTGTATACTAATGACTTCCTATATGTCTATTATAGTGCATGTGAAATACTCAAATCTATTTATCGTACAAATCTATTTATTGTACAAACCTATTTATGCAAGTACATATTGAGGACATATGAATGTTTTTTGTTCTACTTAGTGTAAATATATCATTACAAAAATGCATCGTCAGTCTTTGATGCATACAGAAACAATGCATAAAACCAGATGTAGACAAAAGATGAAGAAATATATTCTTTGTGTATTGCATGAATTAGTTGTTCGGGGTAGAATTAAAGATCATATTTCATATTCTGCAAAAGTAAATGTGCATCATTATCATCTGCTCAACAGATTCAGTTTTATTTTAACCCTGGCAATCTTACCGTTAAACGGGATGGATTGGTAGCTTAAGGAAAGAACGAGTTAGCGCCTATAGTCAAGTCGGAAGCATTGACCTATAAACCAAACCAACAACTATAACTACCACCATCTTCAACAAGAAGAATAACCTTGATCATAACGAGTTTGGAAGACTGAAGAAGACCGAGTAACTCACGCCACATCACTCAGGGCCGAGTTTCAACACCATGTCATTCGACCCGACTAGATTGTAAGAATTCTCGTAAAAAGTACGAAGCAAACAACAATCGTTAACTTGTCAACCAAACATGTCTTATTCGTTGTTTTGAAGGGCCAACTCTCCCAAATAACAGATTCCTCTTGAAGTATTGCATTAATAAAACCGTAAGGTACCTAAACAGAATGAAGATTTTGTTGCATATTCACAACGCTATTTACAATACATATATTATATATATGATATCAGTTGAACAAATCAATTTATGAATTACAGGTTTTAAAATAAAAGCATAAAATATGTAAGATCAGTCCCCTAAACATGTCACAGACGACTTAAGATACTTGTGGGAATGTTACCACAGGTTCAATGGGTATATGATAAATTACACTTAAGATTCTATCTTAACAAAACTTGAAAAAAATTACCTAATTATTATATTTCAATTTTCATTCTAATCCTAATGGTATTATGGTAATTTTATGTATGAGATATCTATTACAAGGCATTCAGTGCAAGTAGTCGCACTTTGGCCATGGATTAACATAACAATTAAAATAGGTAAGTTGTCTCCCTTCTTAACACTGAACTCTCTAAGGTTATCTGGTATAGTATAGATTATAAATCTGTTTTTGATGGTACTTCACCAGGTGTACATAGAATAATATGATTTTTCAATGATTTAGCAACATTAAAAAGACACTCAGGTATTGTAAAAGCGCCCATTAGCAAATTGTATGGAATTGAAATGACCATAAGTTTTATGTGTTTAACAAATAGGCCTTCTTAACAATTGAAATCACGATTCATTTTGTAATTCATTAGATTACATAAAATATTCATTCAAATATACATTACACGAAAAACCACCCAATGTGTGTACTCTATACATATTACGTACTAGACGCCCTATGGTTTCTGTACTGAACTACCTAAACTGAACAACCCCTAATTCGTTTTCAGCAAATTTATTTCGTTCTGCTGAGCTAAGCTTATTTCAAGAAAACATATATTTCCCAGATATACTGGTCTAAGCTTTCCTACACATCGTTAGTTTTAATTTGTCATAAGGTTACTGAACAGTTGATTTCAGATAACTTTACACCATTCTGTTATAAACTTGAACTCCCAAGACCTGAAATTTGTAAAATGTACGCAATTGGAGTTGGTTTGTCCGTCATGTACCTATAACATAGCAAATATATATTCTGAGATATGCTCAACGGAGAAAACTAATTACAGAGTGACAATAAGGAAAGTAGAAAGCAACCCTTTTTCTATACAAATCCGAGATTTCAGCCACTGGGATCTGAAAGGTTATGATCCAATAACATGTTATTGTCAATGACGACTGAAAAAAAAAACCTGAACAACCCTTATAAAATATGACCAGAAAATGGATGTGAAATTCATTGATATTTACATTAATTTTACCACAATATTATGAAACCTTGGAACAAAGTCATACGCATATAAATGATTTTAAGTAAACCTTTGCTTAACAATATTTTTTAGAATAGCTCAGTTTACTAGATTGATATTTGACCTAAAATGGACCTGCTCACATGATTGTATACGGAATTGGGTTCATATGAACTTGAATCTAAATATATGAGCTTATAATGTATTTCAGATCTTTATTTTATTATAACATCTTCAAAGATTTATTTTTTCTTTGAACCGTTTTACATAATTCACACTTAACACATCATGCCGTGCATAATATTGACAAGTGCATTACGAGACGGGGTGAAAATACTTGGCCTTTTATAAACATAAAATTACAAGTCAAAGAGTTGAGAGCGAACACAACTACCTGTTTAAATTAAACATTAATTTAAAGGTGCTTTAAAATTTAAACAAACACTCAAGTACTATCCAGCAACCACAATCCTGAGTACAAAACTAGGTCTCAGATGTGGTTACTTGACCTTGTTAGACAACCTGTTCGACTTAATGGCAGTACTGGAACAGTCTCTTTGAAACTGTCAAAACACGTGAAACCTATCAAGTTACTTCGATTTTCCCTTAAACAGCTATAACATATGACACTTACAAAGTAACTTTGGTTTCTTTCATACACTAACAAAATCTTGAAACCTACAAAGCTACTTAGTTCTCTTTGAAACAGTAACAGCACATGAAACCTACAAAGTTAATTTGGTTTTATTTCAAACAGTCACAACACACGAGACCTATACATTAATGTGTGGGCGGATATTGTAGTCGCTTCTGTCTGTCCGTCCGTCCGTTTGTCTGTCTGTCCACAATTGTTGTGGACACGATAGACAGCTGGTTTCTTGGTGGATTTTGATGAAACATGCTGTGAGTGTTCATAATCAACCAAGGATGAACCCTATTGAAAATCAGATCAATCAAAAAATATTTCATGGGTTATTGCCCTTGCTTTTGAAAATATGTTGTGGACACGATAGAGAGCTGGTTTATTTATGGATTTGATGAAACTTGGTATGAGTGTTTGTGTTGACCTTAGGATAAACCCTATTGAAAATCAGAAACATCGAAAAATATTTGATGAGTTATTGCCCTTGTTCTTTGAAACACGTTATTTTTTCAGCCTGTAACAAAGTTGTGGATATGATAGAGAGCTTGTTTCATGATGGATTTTGATGAAACTTGGTATGAGTGTTTGCATTGACCTTGGGATAAAGCCTATTGAAAATCAGACAAATCGAAAAATGTTTGATTGCTTATTGCCCTTGCTTTTGAAATATGTAGAGTTGATATAGAGAGTTGGTTTCTTGATTGATTTTGAGGAAACCTGGTGTGAATGTTTGTAATTATCCATAGATAAACCCTTTTGAAAATCAGACAGATCAAAACATATTTGATAGGTTATTGCCCTTGATTTTAGAAATATGGGGACATGATAGAGAGCTGGTTTTTGGAAGGATTTTGATGAGTGTTTGTAATGACCTGTGGATCAACCATATGGAAAATCAGAAACGTTGCAAAATATTTTATGAGTTATTGCCCTTGTTCATTAAAACGTGTAAAAAAGCGTTACACTCTCAATTTACTCATGTAATAAGAGAAAATGTCATTCTCAGAATCTTTCATTTACCGACAACTCTTGTCAAACCCCCAGACGAATTGGCTGCCATTGTAAAAGTGGGCGTATTGCGATGGCCTTCGCTATTTTTATCAGTTTGCAACAACACACAAAACCTGCAGAGCTACTACGGGTTTTTCTTTTGAAACAGTAACAGCAACCTACATATAACCTTTGGTTTTTATTCAAACAGTAATAACACATACAACCTACATATAACCTTTGGTAACACCACATGAAACCTGTAAAGTTACTTTGGTTTTCTTTCGAACAGCAACAACAAATCTACATAGTAACCTTGGGATTCATTCAAACAGTAACAGTGGTCGCCTAGAAAAATAATAAAGTTGTATTGGAAACCAGTTTATTAGTATGTTTTAATACTTTTAATATTACAAATGATCGCTTTAATATCCACTTCAGAATTTGATACAAGTAATAATGATTTAAGCATATCAAATTTTCAATTATTCACCTCTTACATGGTAATTCAGTACAGTAACATCTCAAATAATGTCTGGTGGGTTATCGGGTACAAGATTTGTCTCTCTTATTGCCAAAACTCGGTTGTTGGTACCAACTGGTCTAAAAGTTTGAAGAATGTGACCTAAGAACTCATGGTGCGTGTAGTTTGTTACCTAAACTTTATATGAATGGGTACACTCGACAAGACCTGTTTTGTAGACATACAGGGGACAAACCAGTACCTGTGCAACTAATATCATGTCGATAAATGAGATTGAATGATTTAGAAGGAGCACCGCGATGAGAAAGCGAATTTATAACTGCAACAATTTGAGGCTTTGTTAAAAAGTCTGTTGTTCTCTCAGTCAAGTCAAACTTTAAACCTAAACCATATTCTTATTCGTCATACTTTCTCCCTAATAAGATGAATAAGTCAAAACTTGTCATGGTAATACGGTAGCTATCCTTATACGAACCATTCCACCTACAATAAGGATGTCAGAATTATATAGTACTGTAAGAAGTGTTGTTTTCTTAGAGGTTATCAGGTCCTAAAGCCTAGAGCAATCTTCACAGCCTTGTAGCCTATCATCTCCATCTTTTGACCACCTTAGAGACAAGTGTTATAATAGAAGTCTGTAATAATACACTATATTATTATAATATTATTAATACACAGGATTAACCCTGTATAAACAAGATTAACATCTTTAAACATCTTTCAAAAGAAAATACTTTCAACATTTTTTAACCTATACAAATATAACTATGAAGTTTATCAACTTGGTTAAGCATTAACGAAATACGAAGCTTCAATAACCTTTGAATAAGGTTGAGGTAGTTATGCAAACTAGCGAACCAGAAAAAAATCACATGCGAAAATCAAATGTAAAAATTATTATGACGGGAAGCTAAAATGGATCTGAAACATTTATAAAGGCTTTAAGGAAAGTTCTAATTCAACCTAGACCAGTACCATGTCGATGATTTTTATTTTATTTCTCTGTAAGGTACACTATTTTGCTAGAGCTATTGCAAGGCGGCAGAAGTTAAAGGTTATTCACAGCGGAAGTTTTCACTGGGATCTGCTTCAAAACGGCATATATTGCCCAGGGATCTCAAGAATCCGACAAGTTTCTGATCTGCTGTCAAGAGCTTTGACACCAATCTTATAAAGGCTTGAGTCATTTCAACTTGATGGTGAATATGTTCTCTACCCTCTTTTGATGTCCCAGGACAACACCACTTGCAATATATTGAGTGGTCAATTGCAGTTAATCGACCATCACCGTGAAATGCGGGTAATGCTTTCTGCCTTGCTGTTTGAGGCCTCTTGAAGAATTTGTCAATAAAACTTGCAACTTCGATTCGATTTTCACGAACAATAACCAAATATCAGTCTAGAATTAGTCAAAACTAAATGAGTGAAAAATATGTTTAGATATATAAACTAAATTTACGCTCTTGATGATATTGTATATCTCAAACATTATTATTGATCATGGTTGATTACTATACATGGTCACTATGCTTAAATTAACGGGCATGCTTTTAAGACCAAGTTTTACTGCAACTTTTGTGTGTGGGCCATGAAACTTGGAAACTTTAAACACCAGATATTAAAGTCAATGTTGAAACAAAATCAAACCATGTTTCCATACGTGTAGAATCTGACTTATCTTTGTAACATTTACTTATCTTTACTACCACCCAAATAAATCTTTCTATAACTGTGTGCAAGGTGGCCTTAACAACAATATTTCATTCAGTAAAAGATAATATATAGACGGTACATATGTAGATTTTATATCTTCATTTATAAATAATTTACTTCCAAATCATGGTTTTATCAATTCCTTCATTTAACAGAAACCAGCACCGCTTTAGAAGGGTCGACAAGTTTAAACTTTCAGTACAAAACCGTCATTCATAATTCCAATAAATACTTAAAAAGAGTAATTTTATCAGATTTAATGCGCTTCTTATCTGACAATAATTTGATGTTATACAGAAATCAAACATAAAACAAATTTAATGTAAACATGACATTTTTGTAATATAAAAAGTAAGGTTTTTTACTTGTCTGGAGGATCGTTTGTTATTGTCAGTGCCAACAAAAATAACTTCTATGATCATCTCCATCAGAAGGAACATCTTCATTTTGAATGGAGAAGAATTTGAAAGACTTTAATGAGGCTTCCAACTGATTTTCAGTAAACTGCTTTCTTTCAAATACATGAATGAAATGAGTTAAGACGAGGTATTAGGAAGAAAAATATACAATAGTGTCAATTATTTATAAATGCCATAATTAACAGACATGAAACTAAACCGATTTCTCCCCAGTCAGATCCAAAGAAATGAAAGATAAGGTAGCTGAATCAACTAAAGTTTATTAACAACCAAAAATTGTTCCCACATCCATGTGCACATTGGTGGTGACCAATCTATATGTATCGTTAGCTATCAGAGCCTTGGTTTACCATTACAGAGTGCATTTACTCCTCCCTGTTGTTTTATTGAAATGGAATTGCAGTAGCTCAGTCTATTATATTTTATAACCTTATAAGTCGAATGTCGGGATGGGATTGTATTTAAAAATACCATATGTCTTTAACCATTGTCATACGACCATCAAGTTATGTGAGGATACACAGAGCAATGTTGATGATATTCAAAATGAGAAAGTAATAAATATGAGCAGACAATCAGATCTGCAACAGAACTTGTGATTTGGGTAACCTGGGATCAATCTGCCGTTACATTCCGAGGAACCACTCTAGTTGGTGATGGTAGTTAAGTTTTTCACTGTAATATTCTACTTCCTCACAAATTCTAATCTGTTTGTAGTGCCAAACAATGAGTGTTTGCTTTACCAGTTTTGAAACTTAATTGTGTTCTTGTTTGCTGTGCTTGTTTAGTAGACGTTGTCTCCCATCTAGACTAGCTTTCCATTAAAACAGACACCATAACATAGACGTTGCAAATTTACAGTCAGACGAATACAATTATTTATATAACGCTGTTCGATGTCAACTGCAAAAGAATCAAATACCATAATTTAAATTTTGAAAAGAATACGATCTATGGATGAGCTGTATCCAGTTATTTAAAACATGATATTCTTTAATAGTGTTCCAAGTATTATCTTTCTCTTAAGAGTTACTTCCCATCAACCTATTTAAAACGCACACGTATTGGCAGGGACAATCTGTCGGGCTCGAGATCCAAATACGGAATAGCCAAAGGCGAAAGCCTCTGACCGATGCTCTGGTGGGTTAAACTATGAACATTTTGAAAACTAGAATGATTCGGTCTTAATAATATGTCACATAAGCCATATTGGGGCAAAGGAATAAGAGCCAATTAATTTTCGTCAGAGGGATCAAGCTTCTACTTCTTCATTGAAGCGCAGACTTTAGCATAGACCATCATGTCATTTTTCCAGCCGAAAGACCCTTTGCATGCGTGACAAAATTACACCACTGACACGGGGACACTGGTTTGAAAAACAAATGACTAACTTGACTCACGCCGATATTTCCAGAGCAACCTTCATCAAAACCATTGAATGAAACATTTGTAAGACATTGAGTTTTATTAAAGCTTTGTGTGGTACAAGATAATAAATGGATTAGATGATAAAGGTCATTTCATAATTCAAGATGGTTGACATTTAACTTCTAAATCTGAGACAGTATAGATAGATCTGTTTACAAATGGTTCCTCATTATTTATACCCCCAACTGACAACAGCCGTTTTGTCTGGACTAAATACAACTTTTTTTGAATAATACCCGGATTATACCTCCGATACATTTCTTTTCAAATAAGTTGTAACTGAAGAAATAATTATACTTCTGTCATTTAGAAAGCGATAATTACAGACTGGATATACGCACATTAATCTTTCTCGATTTCCCAGCTGTTAAATTATTACTATATCAGTTGCATAGATTAACAAAAGCAGATTTGTAGAAATTATAATGATTGCAGTCACATACACAGAAATGTCAATATTTTTGTCTATAGTCCCGTTTACATTAGGACTCTCAGAAGTGTTTTTTCGGTAAATGTTGATGAACAACTCAGCAGCATTTCAGGACAACAAAAACGGTTCGATAACATATATTTGGTAAATTTGCATTCTTGCTGATATTGTCTGCCATTTATTTTTACTTTAACATCATAATCTGAAATATTCAGAATCTCTGATGTATATGGCGAAAAGTTCAGATATTGTCACGGTTGTAGTCAGAACTAGATGAAGAGACATTTTCAAGTTTTCAAGTTTTAGAAATAAAGGGAATTGCAGTTTCTTGTGTAAGAAAAATACTCTGAAACCGTTTATTGCGAGGTGTGGTTTTTATTATTTATAGTTAACGAGAGAAAGTTTAATGGGGTTATGTCATCTCAATTCATTCACTGATTCATCGAGGCTCTTCTTTCTTTCACTAAACACAATTCTTTATTCAATATATTATCTCTTTTAAACCTGATTTCAATTAAAAAGTCTTTAAATATTGGTGATGAATAACAGTAAAACCAAATACGGCGGATGTGAGACAATTATGAAATGAGAATAGCGGTTTATATGTTATAAAAGAAATTTGAAATAAGCGTGAAATATGGAAACCTTAGCAATTAAAATCAAATTTTTTCCCTTTTCTTTCCAACTCTTAGACACGCTTCGTTAATTTCTTCATCTTTCTTAAGCTGCAGATTCTTCTTAAAGACATTTATTACACGTGCTTCAAGCACGAGAGTCAGGACACATGCGCGCCCACACGTGAGCTAGTCTATTGCAGACAAGTTTTAATACCTAGAACAATTAAAATGGTGTAAATCTCGTTAAATAGCACGTGGTAAATCAGGACAAACCACTCTTGGTTTTAAAGTCTGTAATAAACATTTTATTTCAGAATCGTATTCACTCGAAAACTATCATCGCTTACGTAAGGCAACATTGTTAGTAAGAAAACTAAGAAACACATTTGTATTCTTGCAGGTTGTTGGTTCTTGATCGGGGTGTGAAAGTTCGATGACCTTGAATAAGTCATCTTCATTCATAATTCCAGTCAACGGATATGGTACGGATAATCCAGGAAAGATCAATGCAAAGAGGTTTGGTCAAGGACCAGCTGGGAGAAAGGATCCTCACGAAACCTAAGTTGTTATTATTGTAAAATATAGATGTTTCTTTCTTTCTTTCAAACTGATGCTATCCTCGATAAACATAAAAATTTAGATTTCAATTGTGTATTTGAAGAGGTCGAAATCCGCAAGACCATATAGTTACTTGCTAAATGAAATCAATGGCAATGTGTAAAAAATATGAAACAAAAAGACAAAAATACATTGACGGCATTAACAGGCTGTGAACCGACCAATTTACTTTCCCTGTGGTATCATTATCTTTGAAGCGGTGACGACCATTTTTCTCCCAGTGCGGGTATAGTGACACATTAGCATGTTTAGGACAAAAGCGGTGTTTGATTTAAGAAAGTAAGACAGACGAATAATTTGATATGTTAATATCGTTTTTATACTTTATGTTCTAATTAGCAACTCAAGCACTTTCAGAAACAAAGATAGTAAACAGCAAGAGTGAATTTGAGACGCCACCCTTTTCCCTCGTAAACCACATTTCCCGGTGACGTATAGTAAAATTGTGCTCTTATATCAGTCACGTGATGCTCACAAGGGACATTGGGGCTGGTTTCCCAAATGATGCGAATACAATGAGTATTTTTATTGTTCCATTTTATGAAGAAAAGGTTTCGTACAATTGTTAGTTTTGCAGATTTCTGTGTGTAACAGTACATATATGTAGTTTGTTTGTCAAAACAAACTGAAACTAGAATCGTGAGACGATACTGGGCAGTGCGCATCCGGTTTCGTCTATGGGTGAAAAGTGTCAATTAAAATCCATACATATAAATTGTTTTTATTCGGGAGTGAAAAGTAGAATAACCAGTGATAAGTCATTTGATTAAAAAGTTGTTGTTTTTATGTATGTACATTTTTATACATCATTGGAAGTAGAATAGTTAAAGAAAATTTATTAATATTTTTCATATGCAATATCATACATATGAAAGAAATGAAGTGAAATGAATGGAGTTTACGTCCTATTTTTTTCTGCACTTATATGGGCTAACTGAGGACGGGCAAACGCCATGCAGTGTGCATTAGCCTGCTCTTTTTTTCGATTTCCAACTGTCGAGGGGTCTTTAACGTGCACAGCCAATAGCACACGGGACCATAGTTTATTGTCCCATCCGAACGACTAGGCGCTATTTCCATGTCAGCCCCTCCGACCTGCATCACTGGCGGGATTCAATCCTGGACGTTCAGGTTGGCGAGCATAACTGCCGCATAACACCATTACTTGATATGATATGTAAATGACATTAGAATTCTGAGTGCTAACTTTCTTAAAAGTTTGCAGTTCAGCTCGTAATTTGTGATATTAAAATGACCTTAGCAAAAAATTTATTGCAGGGCGTACTTCGTACGCCCTGCTTTGTTTTCGTATTGATTATTTTTTTTTTTTTTTTTTTTTCGTCCCCGGCCCGGCCTATTTCTCGGAATTGGTAAAATGTATGAAAAAACGGATTTCATGACGTTTTCTAACTCGTGGCTAATCAACTGTTAAATGTAAAACGAAATTGATCTGCGCAACATGAAGCGACATGAGCAACAAACATAAAATGGACTATAGAAAACGTATTTATCAACCGATTTTTCTCAAATTACCTTCATCGTATTCCTTGTAACAATGGACAAATAATGGAACTTGAAAAAATTCGATTATATGAAAATCGTTCGTCACTTTTTTATGCCGTAATTAATCGAAGTATGATTTTTTGTTTGATTTTTAACGGATCATTATGGAACTTATATAATGTACACCTACTGCAAGTGCAAATAATTCCCCACACTCAAAATTTTTGCATCACTTCCGGTTTCAATGATATCACTTCCGGTTACATCGCTTCCGGTAAAACTGGGTTATGAAGAAAATAAGGCATGAATAATGTCCGTGCAATTATTACAAACTGTTTTGACCCAAAAAATATTTACCGGAAGTTATAATTTGGCCGCCATATTGGTTTGAGTCATTTTGCGAAAATTCCTATTCTGAATCTATTTATTATCTGAGTTTCACAATTTTGATGTTAATCGAAAGATTGAAACTTTGTCTACAACAAATGGGAAGTCGAATTTCGATTTTCGATTTTGCCTTTTTTGTATAACGAAATGTTTTTTTCCAAAGTTTAGAGGCTTGTATCACATGACCTTGACCTTGGATGACCTTCATATGACACACAATGATACCTTGCGACCTTGACCTTCTGATGACCTTTTGACATTTGGGGTCAGATCACTATAACCTAATTTATAGGGCTCCAAACATGGCTTTTTTAGCATATTGCCAGTGCTGTAGCACAAAACCTAACTGGAATAACACCCTAATGTTTGCTGATTTTTAATATACTTTTTAAAGGGTTTCAAATGATATCAGATTTGGCGATGTCAGAATTCAATTTAACAAAATGTTGCGATTTTGATCAATCTTTAAAGGCTTCCATCTCGAGAACTTGACCTCAGATGATCTTGATATTTACAGATCTCGTAAAGATTTATGAGAGCTTTAACATAATGTATTCATTTTTCATGTCCGACACGTGCTTTCTGTTTTAGAGGTGTGACTCAAAGGTGATTTTGCATCTTTAAAGCGTTTTTACGAGGGCCTTAATATAGATAAAGCAATATTTATTTCGGATCCGTAATGCTGAGTTCCTTAGGTTTCCAAAAATATGCAACACTTCTATGTAACTTGCATATTTCCATATCCCATACTTTAACCTGGGGCAATAATAGGTATGTCAGTTAATTGACTGTATAAACAGTGTCACTATTAATAGAGTCAGTAAGTTTGACATGTAAAGTTAAAGAGGCTCTACCTCGATTTTTGTTAGATATGAATTATATTCATTTTACGCATTAAAGGGAGGTCTAGGATGGACTAAACTACGGCATGCTGAAAATTTAACTTACTGAAGCACCCTGTAGGCACGCCCACTGCTTAATTGACCCACTTTCTTATTTATGAACCGATTTTCTTCAAAATTTGCACATACCTTTATGTTCGAATAGTGATTTAAAGAAAAATACAAAATTTGTGATCTGCGCATGCGCAATGCTAACTTTTTTGTTTGATATCCGATTTGGTATGTACATGTATAATCGGATTCCAAATTTAGCGGAAATGTTAAATTTAGTTCTGCGCATGCGCAATATCAACTTCCTTATTTCTTATCCAAATTTCTTCAAAATCGGTATGTATGTGTATAATTAAATTAGAAATATCATGGACATTTTGAATTTGTTAAGTGCGCATGCGCGTCGCCAACTTTCTTATTTCTTATCCCAATTTCATGAAACTTGGTATGCATAAGTATATTCCGATTCGAAATATGATGGAGATATTGAATTTGTGTTTTGCGCATGCGCATTGTTAACTTTCTTATTTCTGAACCAAATTCATTCAAAATTGACATGTATGTGTATAATAAGATTCGAAATAACATGGACATATTAAATTTAATTTACTTATTTCTTATCAGAATTTCTTCAAAATTAGCATGTATGTGTATAATCAGATTTGAAATTTCATGGACATAATAAATTTGTGTAGTGAGCATGCGCAGTAACAACTTTCTTATTTCTCAACCGAATTGCATGAAACTTGGTCTGCATACGTATAGACTGATTCGGGATTTCATGAAAATAGAGCATTTGTGCAGTGCACATGCGCATTGCCAACTTTATTTTTTCTTGTTGAAATTCTTTTAAACCTGGTATGAATGTCTATAATCATAGTTTCAATTGCATTACCCCGTTGATCTCGCGCATTGAAATGTTAGTAGTGCATGCGCAATCGAATATTGCCGCACCGTCGTAACTGTATGTCGTAACCCGCCCTGCACCAGTACTGTTAACTGTACAGTTCTAGTATTATTATTTTTTTTAAAAACATTTTAATGGTCAACGTTTTTAGACATACAGTTTTAAAACTTTTTTTTTAATAAATGACAGAACCAGATTTTTAAAACGAATTTATTTCTTTTGGCATCGGATCGTTTTCTTTTATATTTAGATTTTATTTTTTCATTTTACTACATAATTTAAAACGTTAAAAGCGGAAGTGACAATGTAAGAAAGTAAGCACTTGCAATTGTCAGTTGAGGGGATAGAACTGCATTTGAACATATAGACAACAAACATTTGTCAGTTGAAGGGAAATAACTGCATTTAAACATACAAAAAACAAACATGTAAGTTTTAATCTTATAATTTCCAAGCACCGGTTTTTTCAGATCATTTGAAAAATTCTTAATATAGTTTAGTAGGATACAATTCTCCCCCAAAAATTTCATTGTTGTATTTTAGTTTAATGATATTATAAAAAACCATTTGTTGTACATTATATCAAAACATTGACCAGTGAGAAGCGTTAAATGAAACAATACACTGCACACAGTACACTGATCCTGAAGTGTGTGACGTGCTGAGGGGATGATACATTGTAACACAACAACGTAGACTCTCACATGCCATTAGGTATGGGAAGATGTAATGACCCTTTCTATGCGATATTAAAAGGTAATGAATGTCCATTACTCTTACCCCCTATCAGTGATGCAGGTATACTGATTTGAAGGGGGCCCCAGTGGCTTAGTGAATCAGATGCCTGCTCGCCATCCTGAATGTCCAGGGATGAATCCCGTCAGTGATACATGTCGGAGGGGCTGACAATCGTTCAATCGTGGGTGTAAATAAACCGATGTGCTAATTGGCTGTGATGTTAAAGATACCTCGACAAATGGAAATTGATAATAATATCAGACTAATGCAAAATTTTCCTCATTGCGCACTGCATGGCGTTTGCCCGTCCTCAATATAGGTGCAGAAAAGCAAAGCAGGACGTAAAACTCTATTCATTATATTTCATTTTTCAAAAATTGGATATTTTTATAATACTTCCACTGTAATATATTTTTTACGGGTCACATTACATTATTTTTTTTTTATGATGACCATTTTTAACATAATGCACACAAATATTTTCAAATATCTCCAAAACTAAGGAAGTTAAAATTACAAGATTACAAGCAAATGACGTCAAAACCGGAAATAATATAAAGATTCTAGAAATATTTTTTTGTTCAGAATCAAATTGTCTATCTACCTGTAAGTTTTTAGATCGATCGAAAAAATTTCAAAAAAACACACACGGTTTCAATGGAATTTGACACAAAATTTGCAAGTTTTAAAAAGCGCAATTTTGATTCAAATATATTGTGTTATATATCATTTGAAAGAGCACATTTAGCATAGTAAAAATGAAATAGAATTTGTGACGTATGTAAATTAGGTCACGTGACAGAGCTCTTTAAAGTTAAAAATTGCAATTTTCAAATGGCGATAAAACCGGAAGTAAACATCAGAAATCGGAAATGAATATATCATCTGATAGATCTCGTCAAGGGCAATAATTTTTGTACAGGTCAAGAGGTCATCAAAGGTCAAGGTCACTAGATATGAGCCTTGAAAGTTTCGGTCATTACTGAAATTCTTGTTCCGGAAATATAAAGAAATTGAAATCGAAATTCAAAAATCTACAACCTACATTTTTTTTGCAATCGACTGCAGAAGTCGTAGATTTCAAAAGTTAAAAAATCCGATTAACCCTCGGTTCTGAATCAAAATTTTAAGAAACATAGGTCAGTTCAAGATGGCGGCTGATCCCTTGCACCTGGATAAAATTTCATCATTTTATTTTTTATGTATGACCAAATCTATGATAACACAAAAATTTTTTTTCAAATATCTTCAATATTCCGGAAGTTGAAATTGAAAGTTTAGAAGCAAATGACGTCAAAACCGGAAGTGATATCGAAACTTTGAAAATTGATTTTCTTTGGAAATTCATATGTCTATGTTATTGAAAGGTTTCAGATCGATCGAAATAAAATTGCAAAAGTTAAAAAAAATCCTTTAAAAAGTGCTCCAAAAGTCAGCTACAAAAGTCAAAATATGAATTTTTCAAAATTGCAATTTGTAGCTATTGGGTTAAACAAATGAACCAAAAAAGACCGATCACAATCTGTTGGAAAAATGAGTTGAAAATGGAAAAACCCTGAAATACGACTTTTTAATATACGTCATTTCCGGTCAGGCAAAAATGCGCCATTTTACATTTAAGCAACAACGAGCAGTTAATCATCGCAGGAAATGATGTCAAGTTATGTGTGGTATGTGCAGTTTTGGCTGGGGAGCGTGACCAGAAATAGACAAAAAAAAAAAAAAAAAAAAAAAATAGTCAATTGCAAACCAAAGCAGTGCGTTCGACAAATCGAACGCACTGCAAAAACTGCCTGCAAATATAAATTAAGACTCAAAACTGTTTTCGTGATGCGACCTAACCTTTACCATTAGGTTTAAAATATCAATGATATCATTTCAAAGAGGTTTTGTGTCGTTACGTCCATAAATGTATGAAGCGTGATCTTTTCATGCAATTGGTAAAGTCAAAGGGTTTTGAAAGGATGGTCTTTTCAATAGACAACATGCTATGTTTCAAACATCATATTATGCTTATTGAAATCTTCATCAAATTCCCTTTTATTTCGAAGTTGTGACTTTAATTGAACACCAAACAAAAATTTAAAAATATTCATTCTGAAATTCCTGGACCATCGTCCCCATCCAAAATACGAACTACACAACGGATTTGATAAATTGGCATATGATTAGACTTAATAGATATTGTTACGCAATTGAAAAATATAAAATTCAATAAAAGAAACGTAAAAAGGGAATGTTCAAGTCAATCATTTGGGAAATTATTTTCAAAAATTAGTTTAAAGCGCCATCTGTTGACACCTTGCAGTATGTGTGCAGACGTAATTAAATAAGAATGGCTGGTCGACTTGAATTACGTCCCTTAGTATTTACGTGTTTCAATTTCATTTAAAAGATCTAAAATCAATTACATTTCACTAAGTTTTGATTAATTTGAAGTTATATTTTGAAAAGAGTCGTAAATTTTTATTTGATGCGTCAATTATTGTAGGAAATTTTGTTAATTTGACAAATTAAGGGATTTGTCCGTGACAACAGGAATAACTCACATTGATACGACTTATTAAACAGAACATGCAATGTAATATATATATAATATTTATATTTTTTTTTACCGATTGTGTCCCTTTAATGGCACTGTGACAGTAACGACTAAAGAGAATATTGTATAGTATACAGTATAATCAGTTATCGGAAACAATGATTCGAAACCATATGCATGGATATCAATTCAAATGTGTCATTAATCAAAATAATAATTCAATTTTTCTAAAACTTTCAAAGAGTAATCTCCCTCTAAAAATCTAAAAACCTATCCATTAACTCTTTTGTCATTTGGTTAAAGATTCATCTTGTCTCTTTATAGTTTGATCTGATCTGTCTTTCCGACTAATGCACGTTCTATAGCACGTGTGCTCATGCCACTGATTCCACAGTGTCACGTGTAGAGAGAATCAAAGAATCTAAAGACTAAGGTAATAGGAGTCGACATAATCCATATATCTTACAATAATCAGGATTTAAAAGTCTTTCATCTTCTTTCATTTAACAGTTTTATTTGAAAAATAAAGAATCAGAACAGTCGCTTAATGTTAGTTAATTAAAATATATCTTTTGGGTCTTTTAATTTTAGATCCGTCTTGCCCACACACCGTCTATAGTTAAATGTCCCAACCCAACCAATAAATTGGCCCAATCACTTAAGTGAAGCTCACATTATTCAGCACACAATATATTCAAAATATTAATATAATATATGACTAATTCTTCAATACTCAATTAATACTTATTGTGTTCCCAAATTATCTCATGGTTCCAATATAACATATTTTACCAGCATTAAGACTATCAATCAGAACAAAAAAGTAACCTGACACCAAAGGGTAAACATTGTCCTTGATATTCAAGTACTTTTACAATTTCCTTCAGATTTTCAGACTATTGTCTCAAAGAACAAATTGGGGTGGAAAATGGAAATTTAAGAATAAAGAAATTAAAACAAATCTTGCCTTTTTAATGGTGTAGCCAAACCCTAGGGCTAGAGTTTCTTTTATCCTAATTTTAAAGAATATTGTATTGAGTGTCTGAGGAAAAATAATTATTAGTTTGGTGTAGTTTGTGGTAACCGGAAGATAGCCGGCGGCCATGTTTTAAAAAGTTACTTTTGAAATTTGATGATTCTAAGAGTTGTTATAAAGATTCGCTGATAAGATATGACAGTCGTAGAAAGTTTTAAAATAAAGTTATAAAGAGAAAGGGATGCTTCAGATGATACCAATCATTAGTACAGAAAGATGACAGTCATCCGGATGATCCTCAAATACTAAATGAATCTTGATTTTAAAACATAATGAATGATTATTTCAACAGAATGGGGATCTACACATACCCTTTTTTACAAATACCATACACCTTTGCATTCTTATAAGTGGTTCAAGAAGTCTGTTTAAGATGAATACTTATAATGATGGAGCTGATACGATAAAATATCAGCTGGCAGAGCGAATAACTTCAGGACCATAGTCTACATCCCATGGAATGAGCAGTGTGGACGATATCGAACAAGTATATAGAATAGTCTTTTTTTGGAATCCAGCAGCTTTGTATTATCTAGGTTCTATCTGAATTGGACTGACGTAGTAAGGAAGCTCTAGATACCAGACACGTGATAGAAAACACAACCATCAATCTGTAAATTGTAAACTCCGATCCAACGACATCTTACGAGACCATCAACGCCATTAAAATGTCGACTACTTTGGAACCAGGTCGCATCTTCTCATTCACTGTACCAAACTGAATCTCCATCGCAAGTACATAATGTTTTGGCTTCATCAAATGACCAAAAAAAGACAATTTCAAAAAAAGTTAGGCATAGGTCTTTTTTTTATAAAAGTTTAGTTCTTCATCATTTATACTAATCAATTAATATACTCTTTCAGATATCGAATTATACTATATCTATTTCAGATAATTCACTCATTCAATTTTTATCTTTTTTCAAAAAACACTGACCATTATAATTTTTTTTTCTTCAGATAAATGTACTATTATCATATAATTAATAAATTGCATTACCATCATGACAATAGAGACAGTGGTATCAACCACAAATAGTTGATTTCATTATAGAAACAGTACGTAGAGACCATACACATTCAATGCCATTTAACAAGAATTTTCATAACTAGTTTTGTAAGAATTCAAAATTCACAACTACCAAGGGCCGGTTTGCAAAGTTAGTTGACTCAACCAGTTCTGAAATTTCTCAACTACCAATTCAATAGTACCGAATAATAAATGTACCAACAACTACATAAATCTGCAAAAGTTACGACAATGTGAGGTTTTAGTTCATTTGTTTTATAATTTTAGATATATGTGTTTCTCTCATCCACGCTCTTAAAATCGAACCATTCATAACTATTGAAAACGCGGATATCCTGAAGTCCTCCTAGTGACGATAGCAATCAATGTAACGTGCAGTTTTGACCACTGTACAGACAACTATTGACAAACATTTCATTAAAACTATTCCCAAGTTCCCCGAAACAAGAAGTCTGACAAAAGATGCATCGGAATTCTATTATGATGTGTTGTCAATATTAGTGAAAGGAATTTTCAGTCGATTTCCTCTGATGTCCATCCTGACTCATAAAACTTGAAGAAACAGGGTCAAAAGGGTCGAGATGTTTTGAGGGTTCCATTAGAGAGAGTGAAATGATTTAATGAATGCGGACTAGCATCAATTAATAACAGTGATTTTATTATGGAAACAAGATGAAAACCACATCAACAGTTGATGATATTTCTAATCAATGCACAAATTGACCGGAATTTTTTAATTCCAGACAGAAGACAGTTGCAGGCAATCTAAATATTCCTTTCTATCGATGTCTTGTCAATTCAAGACTTTCTATTCTGAGTATTTCTTGTTGGTTTTTAACCGAGTCAGCTGGAATTGATTGAGGGTTTCTGTGGACTAGTTTCCTTATATAGATATTAATAAGGCTACTATCGTAAAATTATTCTGCAATCCTGATTCTGCTGATGGACGCCTCCTTGTCCTCTAGGTCGTTATTGAACCTGTAATTTCTTGAGCCAAAGTCCACAAACTTGATTGAATATGAGCCCTATTTAAATACATTTGCTATCATATTTTAAAAATCAAAATAATATAATCAAATGCATATTTTTTAAAACAAGTATCTGTTATTTATAGTTCAAGATATTTTATGTGGATTCGCTGACATGTAAAGTTGCCTTCAAAGTTGTCACCATTAAAATCATGCACTGAATATCGAAGTGTTCGCTCATTGCTATCGAAGACACAAACAAAAATACAAATCAGTCGTATTGTTAACGTCAAACATGTTTGTATTTGGCTGGAGGGAAGATCGTATTCCTTCATTAATTCACCACAATGCAACATCTTGTAGAGTTGACCAAATTTTCGATCTTTAATAGAATAATCCAATATTAGACATTAAATTAAAGAGATGGGGACATTCCATAACAGTCGAAAGGTCATTAAAGGTCGTCAAATATTCTCCAGATGAAAGAAAAGCCCTAAACAATGCCCATGTGACTCTCATGTGACTTTTAGTTCCAATTTGCCTAACGAGACAAGATCACATGACCTGATGTCGTCTGTGTGCAGGAATTTAATTGTTTGTTGCCGGAAATAAACCTACTTTGCAGTCTGCGACAAGTTTGGACTAAGTGACTAAATTAATACCCTTGCGTCGGAACGTTCTCTGATCGAATGCATTTTCACCATCTTAAGCACGTTCCGTGAGTGTTCCTCTCACGTATATTTCCATTCTTTAAGCCGCCTGTGTTTTGAGTCATCAAGTGGTTTATGGCGACTGAGACTGGAGGATATCTTGATTTCCAACCTTTCATTATTTTCCAGTTTTCCTTTCATTTCTAAAGTTGCTAAAGAAAACGTCACCGGAAATTAGCACCTCTATCAGAAACATAATCTGGATTATTATTTCACCATCATGCAACAATCTCTTGTGATTTAAATTGAAACTTCATTTTCAGACAGGCAATGTGTTGGCAGATACCTACGATTGCTCAAAACTGAGTTCTAAGTGCTGGATGTACCTTAAAGTATTCGATGACACATCAAAAGACTAAATGTACTAAGCTCAGTGTAGCTAAAATCTTCAGGACATTTTTGTTAGTAAGATCAATACATACACTCAAAGATACTTACAATATTAGAGATTAAGGCACGTGCAACACCTGTTTGGCGCCAAAAGTTAACTTTGATGTGACTGTAACACGTGCTCTTGATGTTTTATTGAAGAATAAAACCAACAATGACCAGACGACACGGAAACTGACCAATATAGATCTCATTACCAATTACTACTTTACAACAATCTGTTAATTTATAAGTCAAATATACCATTATTGATCAAATTATAATATGACACAGGTGACAATGGACTTATTGTTCAGATTTCAACTTCCTCAAGGTAGCAAATGAGCTCTTAACTGATTAAAACTGGTTAAACTCAATTTCATTTCATTCTCTATCTGATAAAAATGTTAGTTTTAGAAATGTCTCCACTGTTCATTAAACATTAATCAATTACCATCTGAGCAATAGTGTTTTAATTGATAGGTATGAGCTTTTGATAATATTCAAAGGTGAAACAAAATAGGCAGATCATCGATGGCAAGTGTAGTAACTAGTAAGTGAAGAAAATACACCACACGAAATACAGAAGAATAGTCAGTGAGTCAGATTGCCACCCTTTTGGACGCCCCATAAATTTGCTTAACAACAATAAGGTGTAAAATATTTGATCCCATTAAAAAAGAACTTTCAGTTTTGTGTCTGGTAATTATTGACAAACAGATGGTCAAGTTTTACAATGATTGCTCTTATCACTGACGATATCTTCATCCAATCTCCAGAGTCCATAGTTTATCACATGCACGTGCTAATTGTCTTCTGCTTCTGTCCATATCGTTTGGTCATCTCACTCGCCACGTGTCAAATGTTATTGTTGATATTTTCTGCATCTAACATGCATGATCAATTTTTAATAATGTCCATATTTTCGCTTTTCATTTAATGTTTTGATCTTCCTTTTCACGATGTATTTCATGCGTATCAGTCATCTCAAATAGCCTGTCCATATTTTAAATCACCGACTTAATAGCCAACATTGCTAAAATTAGTCACACATCACCAATGGAACTTAATTATCATTAGCTACTTTAAGAAGTGAAAACGCAATGGGATGCACAGTTCTGAGGCATACATCACGTGAAATTTTAAGATGGATTGCATGTAACTCTGAAGCATGAGCTAACAAATAAACATATTCATGTATCCAGTCAAATACATTTTGTCCGCAAGATATTATGTTTAATGGACAACGCTTTGAGTTTGGCATATAATTGTGTCTCAAACTGCTGAAATTGTCACACTGAAAGTAATTGCTTTATGGTTCTGATGTACAAACAGCGAGAGTCGTGTTCTCTTTTGTTTTAATGGTCACCCACGTTCAGCACGTGCATTGACCGGAACCGAACATGTCGAGTTCGCAAACGACAAAACATAGGAAATTGTACTACTGTAGTAATCCACTGAGCAATTTTAGACCGCCAACGACAAGAAATTCTCTTTGTTTGTTAATTAATTTTTGAAAACTGTTGCTTAATTGAAACTATAGTGTTTTACCATTGGGGGGTTGATGACAAGAATTAATTGTAACAGGAGATTTAATGCACGTGACAAGGTCAAAGGTTACTAATTGGTATACCACTATTCTAAATAACCAGGGTTACAAAGAGATCAGATTGTTCAGGAGGTGTTTTGATTGATTCAGTCCCCCCTAACATAGACAAAGTAAAAATACCAGTGGCGTAGCCAAGTTTTCGAAACTGGGGGTGAAGGGGTAAAAATGAACCGACAAAATATATTGACCTTGTGCCGGGGCGGTGGAGGTGCTAGAAGGCGAAGCCCCGGAACCTCATGGGTTTTAGCTATTTGACACACTGCAGGAAGGCTAATTGAAGCTATATTTTTGGATTTATGTAGTTATATTTTTGCTGGGAAAATCATCTATCTCAGGTGGTTTTTGCAGAAATATAGATCCAAGGAGAAGTTTATTTCACTTTCATCTGGCACTGAGTAAATATATGAATGAGACCCTACTCAAACAGATTTAAAACACTCAGTCTGACCTATGGCCGCCAGTATCGGTTCAACTTTACCAATGACTAAAGCGACATCCGCAGGCGTCATGCGGCTGTCCATGCCGATGAGGCCGGCAGGCGAAACTTTACCGTCGGCACATATTCAATCGACGGGTATCAACAATAGGGGAGGGCCAAGCCATGCTATGCCACTGAAAAACACCTATTTATGCCCATGATTAATACCATGTATTTCATGTCTAAGCTGGATAATCGATGATTCAAGTAGCGATTCGGGTGCTGGTTATCTCAAACAGTTCTTCAACGTTTCGAAATGTTCCTGTATCAGTATACAACATAGACTGTCGTTAAAAACAGAGCCAGCTGTGTTGTAACCTTTACTGAAGCGGTTAATCCGTCTTTATTCTATAATCCACTTTAATCTGAAATAGATATTAATAAATATCAAATTTTCTACTGCTGATCACGTTCCAGAAAATAATAAGCCTGTTCTGAAATCTGACCTAGGTTTGTGTTTTTAATTTGAAATCACTCTTATCCTTACATTACCTTGTGTCAGAGGGTAAAACGTGATGTACAGTTATTATTGACAGGTATGGTACAAAGTCAGATTGCACTTAACGGGGTTTTCAGGGCTCTGAGTGATAGATAAATGCTACAAAATCATGACTTTCGTTCCAAAAATGTATTTCTGAAAGTTCACAAGTAGTTGCACATCAGAACTTAACAGTATACGTCTGATCAAATCAGCTACATCCATAGCAGCTTACGTTCCTTATTGCACCAGTTTTAATCTTATGGTTTAATACAACGAAAATCCCCGTGTTCCCGAGGGCGTGTGTGGTGATTTTGTTCTGTTAATGATTTTCTTTTAGTTTTAGTTTGATTTTCTTTAACACAAAACTATAATTGTCTCATATTGACCCATCTGTACTGCATACGTTAATACTTTAATGCATATTTTGACACCTGTGTAAAAGAGTTTAACACATGAAGGTTGAAGGTTAACAATTTAATTTTTATATGGTGTATGGAAAAAACTTCTGAATAATTTTCCTAATAATAAAACCAATGAGGCATGTGATAAGTCGCGTGTTATAATCTTTGTCACGACATTTCGATATTCTTCAAAGAACTGCAATTCCAGGTGTGACAATATCAAGTTAAAACTCGATACAAAGATGTTATGAGAAAATCTTTTTTACTTTCTTCAGGAAAACTTTTGAAAAAATCCACAACTGTTCTAATTCATCCACAGCAATGCTCACCTTATAAGTTTTACCATCATTTTGTAGAGACGATGTTGAGATTATAAAAAAGATTTAATGTTCTTTCCATTTTTCACTACATAGTTATGTACGATATAGATGCAAACGGCGTATGCAAAGTAAGATTTTAAGATTTGACCCACCTATCCTGTATTTGGGACAAAATGGCTATTCGTGTGTGTACGTAATAATATAAGAAAAATTAAATAAGTAATAGGTCTAAAATCTAAAATGCTCAATTATTCAGTAAAAATGAATAAAACGATTTAATTGTTGGCTTTGGGAGTGAGGGTCGTAATTTTGGCGGGGGGGGGGGGGGGGGGGGGGGTCGTATTGATCTTAGCTCGCGAGGTCTAGTCACGTTGATTTGACCAAGTGACTCCAAAGATCATATGATTAGATTTGAACTCAATGTGTGATACGGAAGTCCAACCAGCGTCAAAAGTCTGTCGCCAGATGATTTTGTGGACTTTTGATAAGATAAGCAACAGACAATCTGGTCGGTTATTACAACTAACTTGTTCCATTGACCCTTCGTTGGCCCCTTTTATAACGTAATGTCAAATAATTCCTTTTAACAAGTGAATCATCATTATCAGTTATCTGATATATGACAATAATTGTCCACCTTAAAGAACTTCGGTAAAAAAAATCACGTCCAAAGGATAGTAAAATCGAGAGCAATAATTGTATTGAAGTGAACTTTTCCAAACAGAAGTAACATCAGGTGTTTCGAAAAGGCGTTTGTCCGTCCTCAATTAGCCCATATTGGTGCAGAAAAGTAGGACGTAAAACTCCATTCATTTCATTTCATTTTCAATTTATGCCGGACCAAACAAATCAGCCAAGGTGCAAGAAGCAGACTTGTCAGTTCACTTACTCTTTTCGATACACCTGATAGTGCTTCTCTTTGGAGTAGTCCACTACTGTAGAACTATTTCTCTCGATTTTGCCATGATTTTGGACGAGATTTTTTATTAACGAAATTGTTTTGCTTGTACGGATTTTTATCACTGTAACGACCATAAAATTTCCTAAATTAAGTCTAAGTAAGCAATTTTAATGAAAAATAGATATCGAGCCAGAAAGTCTTCATAAATTAAAGTCCTAACATAGCGGATGAGTTGTAAAACTTACAAAACTTAAGCTGGTGATTGAGGTACGTTACAGCACATTATCTACGGTACTCAATTATGGCTGGACCTCGCTTCAGGATATTTTTGTAATAAAGTTCAACTCTTCAACCCATGTGGAAACACAGATAGCTATTAGATTTAATATCAAACACATTACTTTTGGATTTAAATTGGATTTGAATTGAGATGAAACAAGAATTAAAGTATTGTCCAACACTGTCGGGGTTAAAGGTGAACTGACAGTGTCACAAGGTCATGTAGATTAACAGGATTAAGAACAAAGCATGTTATAGTTTACATGTATTCATACAGATGACATATTAATTGATATTATTCTTCAATTTAATGCAGCAGGTTTAGTGTTAGCTGTTATTTCTAGTTGACAATGTACCCAAAGAACGTGGTAGTTTAATTATTGGGCACTCATTAGCTGGTGTTAAATCGTCACCAGAGTGTCGACTACAAATTAATTTTGACGACAGAACTCAGCAGGGTCCCAACGGATGTCTACAGCCTGTGACAGTAGAAATAACCAAATAATTATGCTATATGGCCATCTCGTAAATTTAATGCCTACAGAGAGTTTTAAGTAAATTTTATTAATCACAGATTCCTCAATTCACAATGTAACATTCCTCGGTGCTTTGCTCTTTGTTTTCATCAACTTTCTAGATTCCTGAACAATTTCTTTTCATACCTTCCGTTGCTGATATCACAAAAGAGACCTACCAATTCTTATTTTTAGAAATATTTATCCAAATACGAAAGGATGGAAAGAATGCAATATCGATGTGATAATGTTCTAACATACATGTACTTAGTCAATCATAGGTCTAATTCTGTATTGCTATGCATTTTCATTGTCACTGACGAGCCAATACAACATATTAATATACATGCATTCCAAGTAAATTTTAATTTTCTGCACTTCTGCTTTAACCGTGCAACTTGATTGGTGTTTATGATATCATAACAGCGTTTTAGTCATTCTACAAAAATGAACACGGTAAGCATTTCCAACCATCTGTCAGAACAAGGAATGGGACATTAGCCTATATTGAAGGTGTTTCTGTAGATATAGAGGTGGTATGATATAATGAGTACAACAGGTATACAACAAGTTAATTAACCTCTAGTTTAATACATCATTAACTAATAATTCTACACTATTATCAGCTGTTTTATACATAAACTACCGATATTCACAGATATTTCTTACATTTTGACACGATAACATTTAGTACTTCGTGTAATGTTTTAAAAATCGGAGTTCTCGGGTCTTTAAAAGAAAAAAAAAAGAAAGAAACATCTATATTTTACAAGGATAACAACTTAGGTTCCATGAGGATTTTTTCTCCCAGCTTGGCCAAACCTCTTGGCATTGATCTTTAGTACATCGGATCCGTTCAAGGAGGCATATTCTCCAGAAACTGAACCATTGCAAGTAACAACAAGACGTTCACAGCAGTGCCTCGACTAACACTGTGACTAGGCGGCAGCGCTGCCGCGTAGTGGCGGTATTCTGCCGCCCAGTGAACACATAAGTTAGTCCCAGTCGGCAGTCCTATATTGTTAAAATATCGCTAGAAATCGAAATTCTTTAATGTAAAATATAACTAACACAACATAACATAAATAAGAATAATATGTTGTTTTAAACAACGGCATGATGTCTGTTTCACTGATAGCATTTTCGGCGATCTAGTTTTCAACTTTGCCTGTTCAATTAACTGCCGCCCAGTAACAATTTCTTAGACGAGGCACTGGTTCACAGAATAATCAAATTCATTCAGCAGTCTTACAAGCAGTGGTTTTTCGCAAAGTCAATATGAGCCTCTACAGTAAATGTTACTAAAGAATTTAAATTTACATTAATAAAATGGCAAAACAAGAATGTAAAATTTCGAGTCACCCGCATTTTATTTCAGAAAGATATACAAGTCACCTTATCTTGATTTTGTTGCGGAATTTTAGCTGTTTTTATTTTTAATCTTGCCAACATATTTCAATAACATTACATTTTAGTTTTCGACCAAGAACAAAGAATGTAAATTTTATTTCAGTATATTTCGTAATCTCAAGGCACTGACATTAACATTTGATATAGTTTTATAAATACAGGTATCGATGTAATATCAGTCCCTTTACTGGACAATCAATATAAAAGACAAAATCTTTTAATTGAAATTTGATCTGAATGTTTCAATAAATCGTGCAGATATTGTTGAGGATCATTAGGTGATATTAGCCAGTGTCAATATTAAAGATTATATTATTAGCCTTTATAATCCTCAAAACAAACACAACTCACAGAAATGCTTTTTTCATTCGTCTGAAAAGAAGAGCAAATTAATTCTTTGGTCTCAGATTTCCTATTATTCTAGTAGTCTAATCGAACCCGATCCTTTGACGTTTCTTTCTTGTCATCTTTTTTTATTTCTTTAATATTTTCATAAATCAACATCTGTCCAAATATAAAGTTTTTTTCTGAGAACTTTCGGCACGTGTTATATATCAGTTCGACCAATCAAATGACTGATTTGGTTTATTTTTTGCTCACAAATTTGTTAATTCAAAGATAAAAGAAACCCAACCAAAACGCTATTTAGGCGATTGGGATGAAATGGATCAATTGAGAATACAAGCTAGTCAGACAGAACTATTGCAATCCAGCATGGATACTTGATTGTCTTTATACCTGTGATCCATCAGGAACGCAAGTGTAAAGTAAGCTCCATGATCCTGATCATTGTTTTTCTCAAACAGTCGTTGTTATAATCCCTGCCCAGTAGTTTAGTATCTCCAAGAGACAATGGTCACTGTCCAGTAGTTATATTTCTCCAAGAGACAATCGTTGGTATGATCACTGTCCAGTAGTTTAGTATTTCAAAAACAGTCGTTGGTATGATCACTGTCCAGCAGTTTAGTATCTCCAAGAGACAATCGTTGGTATGATCACTGTCCAGTAGTTTAGTTTCAACATGAGACAGTCGTTGGTATGATCACTGTCCAGTAGTTATGTTTCTCCAAGAGGCAATCGTTGGTATGATCACTGTCCAGTAGTTTAGTTTCTCCAAGAGGCAATCGTTGGTATGGTCACTGTCCAGTAGTTATGTTTCTCCAAGAGGCAATCGTTGGTATGATCACTGTCCAGTAGTTTAGTTTCTCCAAGAGGCAATCGTTGGTATGATCACTGTCCAGTAGTTATGTTTCTCCAAGAGGCAATCGTTGGTATGATCACTGTCCAGTAGTTTAGTTTCTCCAAGAGGCAATCGTTGGTATGGTCACTGTCCAGTAGTTATGTTTCTCCAAGAGGCAATCGTTGGTATGATCACTGTCCAGTAGTTTAGTTTCTCCAAGAGGCAATCGTTGGTATGATCACTGTCCAGTAGTTTAGTTTCTCCAAGAGGCAATCGTTGGTATGGTCACTGTCCAGTAGTTTAGTTTCTCCAAGAGGCAATCGTTGGTATGGTCACTGTCCAGTAGTTTAGTTTCAACAAGAGGCAATCGTTGGTATGATCACTGTCCAGTAGTTTAGTTTCAACAAGAGGCAATCGTTGGTATGATCACTGTCCAGTAGTTTAGTTTCAACAAGAGGCAATCGTTGGTATGATCACTGTCCAGTAGTTTAGTTTCAACAAGAGGCAATCGTTGGTATGGTCACTGTCCAGTAGTTTAGTTTCTCCAAGAGGCAATCGTTGGTATGATCACTGTCCAGTAGTTTAGTTTCTCCAAGAGGCAATCGTTGGTATGGTCACTGTCCAGTAGTTATGTTTCTCCAAGAGGCAATCGTTGGTATGATCACTGTCCAGTAGTTTAGTTTCTCCAAGAGGCAATCGTTGGTATGATCACTGTCCAGTAGTTTAGTTTCTCCAAGAGGCAATCGTTGGTATGATCACTGTCCAGCAGTTAAGTATCTCCAAGAGACAATCGTTGGTATGGTCACTGTCCAGTAGTTTAGTTTCTCCAAGAGATAATCGTTTGTATGGTCACTACCCAGTGGTATAGTATCTCCAAAACAATCGTTGGTATGATCAATGTCCAGTAGTTTAGCACCTCAAAAACAGTCGTTGGTATGATCACTGTCCAGTAATTAGTATTTCTAAAACAGTCGTTGGTATGATCACTGTCCAGTAGTTTAGTACCTCCAAAACAGCCGTTGGTATGATCACTGTCCAGTAATTAGTATTTCATAACAGTCGTTGGTATGATCACTGTCCAGTAGTTTAGTTTCAACATGAGACAATCGTTGATATGATCGCTGTAAAGTAGTTAAGTTGTTACATTAGACAATCGTTGATATGATCACTGTCCAGTAGTTTAGTTTCTACAAGAGACAATCGTTGGTATGATCACTGTCCAGCAGTTAAGTTTTTCCCAAAGACAATCGTTGGTATGATCGCTGTTCAGTAATTAGTTTTTCTAGAACAGTCGTTGGTATGATCACTGTCCAGTAGTTTAGTACCTCCAAAACAGCCGTTGGTATGATCACTGTCCAGTAATTTAGTTTCTACAAGAGACAATGTTGATATCATCACTGTCCAGTAGTTAAGTTTCTTCAAGAGACAATCGTTGGTATGATCACTGTCCTGTTATTTACTTTCTACAAGAGACAATCGTTCGTATGATCACTGTCCAGTAGTTTAGTTTCTACAAGAGACAATCAGTTATGTATAGGCAGTTAACATGATGGTTGCAGTGCACTTGGCACCGATTTCCTCTGTGGAAATGTTCGATTATCCCTTCAAAAATACACCCAATAGATCTAACCATCTTCTGAATAAGAGGAAAAGGAATAAAGAATGCAAAAAAAGTGCTGAATGATGATCCGAGGGTATAAAAACTTATTCTGACCATTTCTACATCGTTGTAAACGAACGCCATGCACCCCCTCCCACCACAAATGATATAATTACATAGTGTATGGCCTATGCATGGTGTCGATATAATTTTGGTAACAATTAGTTGATTACAGTGGCTATGAACAGAGCAATCATTGTTGACAATTAATCCCCCTTGATAAAAGATAAAAACTCATCATGAGGATAAGGTGAACTATGACGATGAATTGTGTCTGATATTATTATGATATTGCATAAGGTTATTCATTTTATTTCTCGTTTACTGTCATACATGATAACAAATTGTTAGCTCGTGCCATACTGTCTTATGGCCATTCAAGTGTGAGACGACCGATGTGACGTAGGGACATCCATACATCCATTTGGCAAGCTGTGAATAGCAGACGACACATTGCTCGTGCTGAGTTAGATTAATAGCGAGACTGTGTTCGATATTGTTAAAGGTATAGCAGTGGTATTTGAGAATACAGTTATGCACTGGGTTCATTAATGTTTTTTAACACTATATCTCAATAAAATGGGTTTTGATTCGGAGAAATTTGTTCTTGACATATCCGAGGACAAGAAATGTGCATTATGTTCTTGTGTATTGGATAATCCAGTGAAAACACCTTGTGACCACATATTTTGTTCCGGATGTATTTTACCGTGGGTTGTGAGACGTGGAAAATGTCCGAAGGATTGTCAGGTTTTAACACCTAATGATTTGGATAATGTACTGCCTCTCCGGCAAACCATATTGGATATGGTGGTCAAATGCGATTTTGCAGAAAGAGGATGTGGTGTTACTGTTAGGCTGATGGATTTAGTTTCTCATACCCAAGATTGCACTTTCAGACCCGTGACATGTGAAAACTATGGGTGTGGAGCAACACTTAATGCATGTGATTTAGTCCAGCATGAAGCGGATGAGTGCATGTTCCGACCAGTAGGGATTTGTCAGAAGGGATGTGGTCAGGTGCTACTTCAGAATAACCAAGATAACCACGATTGTTTGGAATCCCTTAAATTGCACATTAACCATCAAGAGTTAAAGATAGGAGCACTGTCACAGGACCTTAAACGACAAAGTTTCAAGCATGAAAAGAGAGAAAAGAGTCTATTGAGTAAAGTCACTGATCTACATAATGATTTAAAGAATCAAGCCATGAAATTTGAAAACAAACTATCGGACTGTAAACAACATCTTACTCGTTTAAGCATGGTAAGTAGCAAGAAAGATGAAACAGTTTTTTCATTACCTCTTCTCCCCTTTTTCCAAACCTTTAATTGTATTTACATATAGTTTGTATTGACGGCGGTTTGTCCTCATAAAACTGATTTATAGACTGGTTTTAATTCAGCTAGGTTGAACAGAATTGACGTCAATGATGGTGTACAGGTAATAATCTGTAAAGGGTTGCAAATGTAGACAATGCGATTTATCCTTACTCGACATGATTAATGGCAACTGCTGAGTTGCATAATTACAGACTATAACTGTTCTGTGATATTTATAGCCTCCATCGCTGTAAGCATTATCAATGCAGATCTTATTTAATGTGTTAGTACTGCTAGTTGAATTCTCGATTATTTAAAGCTATTCAAACGGGTCTCAAATTCCACTCTTGTGAGACATTTAAGATTTTATAAACATCGTTTCTGTTATTACTTCTTTGGTTCATTATTGTGGTCTCAGAAAAAGTGACCTTCCAAACAATTACGATCTGAAATTATATATTTGAATCAAAATTACTCTGAACCTTAAAGAATAAGTTGGCAAAATATTAAATACTTGTATTTGGGGAAAAGGTTGATGATTCAAAACTATTTGATACAAAACATGATGTCAGGGGCGGATCCAGGATTTAGAGAAGGGGGAGGGGGTGGCTCTGAAATATAACATGCTTCAAATTCAACGGCACTGCGAGTACCAATGGTGCAAGCAGCAAATATTTAGAGGGTTCTGACATAAGTCGATCAAAAATAGGGGGGGGGGGGCTCGAGTCGGGGGAGCCCTCCCCCCCCCCCCCATGGATCCGCCATGTGCGTGGACGTCTATCTGCAGATTTGTTTAGTAATGCTCAGAGTTGCTCTTTGCGAGAACAATAATGAAAATGTTCATCAAAACACAGTTTCAAATTAATTACAGCTTTCGTTACTAGTAATCTTCAGTGAATACTGAAAAATAACTCGCTCATCTGAAGATTAAGAAAATAGGTACATGTAATTAAGACTCACTTTGTTTCTAAAGCAACAACAAGTGTATTGTCCAGTTAAGTAAGTGAAAGCTCACTGGACAAGGGTCACAAGTCCTCATTACAACAGGCCAGTTTTCGAAAATGTGTTGGGTGGGGTCAGGATGAGCTTCAAGACTATGCAACGTGGTTCCAGTACACAGACAACGGGATGGAAATATTGTAAGTGGTGAAATATTTACTGCTTTATGACAGAAAAGAATATTCCATGGGCGCAGATCGCGGTGGGAACACCGAGACCTGTCCCTATCACTGAAAAGTGTTGGGGAATATAGAGTTGGTTCCACCACTTTTTGTGACAAATAGTTTTGTCGTTCAATAATTTTGAGTTGAATATATTTCATGTGTCCTTTTGTGGAGTATACTTATTCTCTTTTCAATTAATCGTTTCATAGTTATTAAATTTATTTGATCTGGTCTGCATTGTTCTAAGTATAAAATATCTAATTTATTGAATATACTAGTTCGTTTCCGGCTACTTATTTTTTTAAATATATGGGAGGCACCTTTACAACACCCTCCTCCTACTCCTCTTCCTCTTTATCAATGGATCAGCGCCCCTGGAATATTCTACCTGGTTGCTCTTTTCCTTTCCCTAGCATGACTTATAGCAAATATATTAAGATTTATGATGTGCATGCCGATGCAGTATTCTTCCAACAGCCCATTTCACTTGTAAAACATCCACAAATTCGGTCTTCTCTAAGACAATTAAAACAGTTATTCCAAGGTGGTCTTGATTTGTTTCCAACTTCGCAGCACGTGACCATTTGTGTTCAGAATTGGAATGAAGTCGTAGTTGGCTCTGAAACAGGGTATGTTTTGGATTTGTTTTTGTTGAGAAATTGGAAAGTTACTATTAGGACATAATTGTTCGTTTATCTAACATTTGGTAGGTAGAATGTATGGCGAACTTTTTGGTAATATGTAATACATGTACAAGATATTTAGAACCTTATTAATTATAGCATTCACCTTGAGAATTTATATGACCTTAAACCGCCATTTTCCCCCAATGGTACCAAATTAAAGCTGTCTGTTGGTGACATACCCTAGGTTGTTGATTAATAACAGGGTTTTAATGAGAAACTTAGATTTTGAAAGTGTTCTTTTGTGCCGTTTTGATAGTAAGGTGTTAATCTTCTTGATAGTCCTTATTTGGTATAAAAAACAAATATAAAGAATGATGTCCAATTTTTATGTACTGAATATTATGATGATAATTTGTCAAAGTTGATTGATTATTTTGCCTCTCCAGGGTCTCATGTACCTGGAATTTATAATATCTATAATTACAGATGTATGAATGTTGTAGGGGATGGTGTGACATGGGGTCATGTTGAGGTGTAAACAGGTTGACATCTGTCCTAAGACAACCTCTGTTATTAACAGTGTCATGGTAAATGTCAGGCTGAGGGCAGATTGCACTCATATTTTGTATCAGATTTAAAGTGCACATCAGAAAATGTCAATTGGGAGCAAATATGTTTGGCTTGTTAATAGTTTTTTTTTAAATTTTTTAACCCAACTGATGCTAGCGTTTTTTGAATGTAAAATTTCTTTAGTATGAAAAATCAGGATTTTTATGGTTAGGAAGAAATGTGTCTAATGCTGAAAGCATCTGCTATATGTTGGAGGCCCCTTAACCAGCAACCTCTAGGTTGAATATAGCTGTAAGATTAGTCAAATCTGTTGGTCTGAATATAGGGAAAACAGTTCAGATTCCAAAGCTTGGATCATTTGTATGCTGCAGTTGGTACAAAAAACTTTAACAAAAAAACATATTTTGGTATCGGAATGAATGAGATGTCTTCAAGGGCGTGGATTTCTAAAAAATCTTGTGGGAATTAACCAGCATTGGTTGTTGAGTCCAAGTATGTCGCAAAGTGCCGCAACCGCAAGCCCAAACATAAGGTCCTCTGACTGTGAAAAAAAATAGAAAAATGCCCCCCCCCCCCCCCATAAATCCACGCCCTTGGATGTCTCTATTACTTTTTGCATGCACAAATCTTTCAGAAAGTTGTAATGAAGCTATTATATTAAAGAGGTCATCTAAGGACAATATGAGTCTCGGGAGTTAATTGTATAGAACTGGTGGGTGAAGATTCCATCTGGTTTATCATTGGTTAATGAATTATACTCAAATTAGTTGAGTTTTAACTGCATAAAATGTTGATGGACATGATTTAAAGCTGGATACCAATTTCTTCACTGTATTGAAATTGAGATTGAAAACTATAAGTCAGGAACTCACTCAGGATTAAAATAATTTTTATGTCAATTTCTTGTTTTTAAGAAATGTAACAGTTTAGCAATTGCATACTGTACTAATTTCAAAAAAATTAAAAAAACCAGCTTTCTTTATTTTGATATATTTGCATCCAAAGGGCCAATCTAGTCATTAGACAATAAATTCATACCCCAAGTCCATTATCATACAACTATAGCTCTTGATTTTGTCATTAAATGAGATTTTTGCTTGTACAGTTTTTATTTTTACTGATGAATTTAAGAAATTGAGATTTATATACTAAATTAGAAACTGTTAGATAATTAAGAGATAAAATTAAGATGCTATAAATCATAATAAAATGACAGTATATTATTTAACAATAGATTATAGTAAGATATGTCAGATATTCAATGTATTATATCATACAAGACAATATTAGATATGATAGTATTTCACCAACTACTTCACCAAGTACTTGAGAAGGTGACACAATGATCTGATAGTCATTATACAGATTAGTTGATCTTTTCTAATATTATATACTTATTGTAAAGCTGCATATCTTGGTTTAAATGTGTCTCAGAAGCACTGAAAACTGTTTGATGTTTCATGCATACTTAATACAAAATTGTAGCCATTCCAGATAAATCCACTCTGATCAGTGATTTTCATATGTAGGGCAAAAAATTTGTTAATAAGAAACATGATTTTGCATATAGTGATTTTCAAGCAGAAGTATGGATCATTTGCATGTTGTCAAATGTAAAATCCTCAACCTTATATTTTTATGTAGACTAAATGTAGGCAATGGTAGGCAGAGTAAAAAAAATTGATTGAATTTTAGATATAGCACTCAAAAGGCACAATTTTATGATTCATAATAATTGCCTTGAATCAACTCTCAACATATCTAAAGAAATAACCTAAAATGTACTAATAATTTTGGCCTGTACTGCTGAAATTTGAAAATGATCTATGATGTGCTTTAATGAGATTGGCCTGCTGGGACTATTTAGAAACTAAGTGAATTAAAAAATAGAAAGCAATTCTCAAAACAGCAAACAGTCCTTTGGATGTCATTGTTCAAAAGCGTGGCTTAATTAGGTACATTTACCAAAATTTAATTTGTAATACTAATTGAACTACCATAGGCCCAAAACACATTTATTTTACCATTTTCACAGTAAATTGGCAAAGGGAAGTAATCCCTATCATTTGTTTGCGTCCGTCTGTATTTTAAAAACACATTTATTTTAGATTTTATTTAATTAGGAGGCAATTATTAGTAGTTTAATGTCATTAATTATGTCTTGTACTAATGTCTGCCTACAACAAAGGATTAACTGATCACTCGTACAGTCTTATTAATTCTACATCTTAAGACTTGGAACAGAATAATTCATTTTAATCTGCTCAATTTAAAGAAAGTGTAAAATCTAAAAAGATGAATGTGTCGTCTGATTAAGGACTATTTACAGTAGAGATTAGTCTATGAGGAGTAACAAAGGTTTAATGATAATATCACTACACTATGATAGTACTATTCTTCTAAACTAAACATCCTTTCAACCATGGAGATACATTGTTCCATGTTAAAGAACATTATGTTCATATTACTATGTGTGTATCGTGAAGAGTGACTGACTGAGTAATTCCTTTATTCTAGTGTGAATGAGGTGACAAGTCTAAAAGATAAAATAGGATGGTGATTGGTTAGGAATAAAGACTACACACTACTGTAGAGATAACGGTACTAAAAGAGCAAAAGACTGAACACATTTAAAGTGATTGATCGAAAACATGCTAGTTGATTTGTCCCCCTTTGTCATCTCAATTTGACTAGCTCCGTGACTTTGACAATAAATATGAATATTAATGAGATATTTTATGCAGATTAGCTGAGCGATGTGAAGATTGACATCCATCTGTTTAATGTTTTTAACTCTGCTGTATTTTGTTATTTTAGCCTCAGCTTCAGACGTGGGATATTGAGAGTGTCGATATTAAAGTTATTATGTTGGAGAGAGATAAAAAGGGATCACTTGGTTTCAATATAATGGGTGGTTTTACGGTAAGAATTTAATTTTTTATAAATATCTTGAAAATGTTTTTGCATCCCTTCATGTGATAAGAATTTAATTCTCGTTTTTCTTCAAACCGTATGTTAAGAATGGTAGTCTAATGAAATTTACAGGTGACTTTGCCTCAAGAAAGCATTATGTAAAGTGATATTTATTTTTTAATTTGAGTAGCTCTGCTTAGTAGGTGTATCTTTACTTTAGAGCATGCATGTTTTATTGAAATTCCTAAACCCATGCTTAAATTGTAATTGTACATGTAGCTCCCAGCAGATTAGATCTTTTTTCACTTCTAACACATACAGTAGATGGTGTGTTCTAATTAAAATATAAACTAAGTACGGTACTTAATACATTTATTGCATATAGATTGTTATTATTGATTTGTAACTCTCTGGTAAAAAAGGAATAAAAGGTATGCTGTTTGTATTAATATTCCCTACAAAGTACCTAATAGGTATAGACTGAAAATCTTCGGACGTAAATGATTATTTTATAGTAGAATCTGGTAATATCTTATATAACTAATATTCCAGTCAGATTTTCCTTTCAAATGCCAAGCAAATGACATTTCAATATTAGACTGCAAAGTTGCACATTTACCCTTTATTGATAAGTTGATAAATAGCTATGTTCCCAGTGGAGTTTATTATCAATATGATTGAGTATTAGAAGAGATTTTCTATTCAATATATATACAGAATGATATAAAATTGTAATATGTTTTAACTTATTGATACAATATAAGCTATTGATTTTCATCTTATTTCTAATTCCTCCAGCTATTTTCATATCAACAGTATTTTTTACCAGTCATAATACTTTCTTTTATAATGTATTGATTCTTTTACATATTATTCTGCACACTTTTCTTTCTTTTCATCAACATTTTTATCATAATTATATTTTTGATTGGTTGGTCCATTAAAATATGAATTAATAAAATAAAATTTTTATATACTTCTAAAACATAATTGAGTAGGCTTTGTTTCTATTGAGGAGGTAATCACAACTGTACATTGTGATATTTTGCTGACATGGATTATAGCTAATAATTTTGCTTTTAAGTTTTCTACGTTTTACAAGTTACATTTTGAAGTTAATTTTAGATATTCAACCAGGCCATCTTAGTTGTATTGTTTAGTTCTGTGCTTCTTGCCAGGTGGAGCCACGGGCCAAGGTGGCTTAACAAATTGAATGTTTGCATGCTAACTAAGAGGTAAAAGATGATGGAAAAAGCTTCCTCAAGTGTTAAATCTCAAGAAGAAAAACTGGACACATGTCAATTTGTTTTCACTCTAATAGCACTTGCTATTATGCCTCCATGTTGGAATCAACACTAAATGACTTACCAATAAATAGGTAGAAATCCTGAATAGATTTTTCTTCTTCGAGTTAGTTGATCTCTCTTGCCCACCAATAGTTTATATTGCCCCGTTTAAGACATGACTCCTAATACTGTTCTGTTCAAGAAAATTGAATGACGGTGACATGACAGTTGAGTATTGAAATCATGACAAGACTTTTGGCCTAAGATTAATTAAAAAATAAATCTTTGAACTTGGTACACATGCGTTCTTTTTGATCATGGCAGCAAATAATCCCCCATTAGATCAATTATGATTTATTTTTCCCTTATGACTAATTACATTTTATACCATAAAGATACCTAATTGTTTTTAAACTCACAGCAAGAAAATTAAAATGGCCACGCTTCAATAGACAGGGATGAGTTTTGGTGATGGTGTTTTTGAAATGAAGATTGATAACGTCAAGTATGATGTGTGAACATGATCCCCTGGTGAGCAGACAGAAGTGTTAATCATGTGGTATTGGAGAAAAGTAGTAGCTGGTCTCAAAACATCAAAGGGACTCCATTGTTTGTTAAAGTGGGACTATGAATATCTCAATCTTGCCTGGACTAATATTTGGTTTAATTTGACTACACAGACTGAGTGGAGACTAACTTTATTTCACCATTCTATCACCTCTTTTCATTACAACAAATCTTTCACATTTTCTTTTTAAAAATATCAATGTTTTCATTTGTAGTCATAATAAATTAATGTCACACTTCATATTCAAAATCATAGGCAAAACTATGAATACAAACTATGAATAGATGATCTATTAATTTGTATTCAATAATTACATAAAATGAATTAGAGTAATAAAAGTACAGTTGTTGGTATATGTCTGATGAGTGCTAGATGTGATATTTCCTTAAGGGCATTCATGATTGAAAAATTAGTCTTTTCAAGGGATATGTTCACCATCTGTTTAACCAATAAAATATCAGTCTCAGAATCTTGAATTTTTTAGCTATTCTAATCCATAATAATGTTCACAAATTTTCCTCAAAATTTAAGCCTTCAAATCCCTGTGTATCCATAATTATCTGCGTTTGAAAGTCATGAATATGATATGTTAGTCTTTAGTGAGACTATGCTTTTAATAGGTAACACATACAGAAAATAAAGATAAATGCTTGGTAAAGGGTATTTTAGAAGGGATTATTTTTGAGCAGTTCTAGCACTTCTGGAGAAAATTTACCGGTACATATATTCAAGGCCCAAATCAACCTGCAAAAATGCTGAACACTTCCCTTTAAAAGAATTCACAAAATGTGAAATGGATTCTAGATGTTGTAAAAAAGGTCTAAGATTTAAGTTTAAAGAGAATTGTTTACTGAGAAAGTAGTTTCTTGTAGAAATTGAATTGGCACTGCCTCTCATGATCATTGCATGTACAATTCTGTCATGTACTTCACTCTGACTGTAAAGTATTAGATCTAATTAATATTATCTAATGATAGAGCCAAATATAAAATGAAAACCTATTACTGTCATTTACAGATTGAATTATGTTTTTTGATAAATGTATTTAACATGTTAATTGAAAAAATTTAATAAAACAGATGACATGAGTAGAATATAGCACTCTCCTGTCACGTAAACTCTCTCATGATTTTAATTTTCTAAATTTTTCCTTGTAATGAAATTGGGTACTAGAGTAGTTAGTTGTTCCAATTTGAATTTTCAATTGATTTAAACTAGGGGCTTTCAAATAAAGACAAAGAAGCATGCAAAATTTCTTCTTTATCAATGATGTCTTAAATAATGTCGTAATGAAAAGATCAAAGGAAAAAATTTAAATTTAACTCACTAACGAAGAACATGATGAGTAATCTTCGCGGCAACATGAACATAATTATGTCATAAATATTGCTCAAAACTGCTACAATGCATCGTTTTGTAATTTTTTTAAAAGCGGAAAATGTTAATAACAAAGTAATTTTGTCAGTGTGCCGTACTGATGGGATGAAATATGCTGTTGAATCTGTCACTTACAGACACATATTGTTTGATCTTAGTGATACCAGGTCATCAAATTATTAGAAAAAAACCTTGTGCACGTTAGACATTACCGTTAATCTTTGAAGAATTATTGTCGATTGAGTTGACAATTTGAGAGAGAGGAGAATAAAACCATAAAAAACCTACATTGCTTGTCAAGTTAAAGAAGTTTATGGAAGCAGGTTGATGTAGAGATATAGAATGTCTGTGATAGATTAGTCCAGATTATATCAGTCTAGAGGAGATTAACAATAGATTATCTTGAGATTAACACATCTTAAATCTTCAGGTAAATTAATTCAAAACTTTTTTTTCTAAATTTCGGATACTACCAGATATATTTGTTATATTTATCTGGCAGCTTATGATCTTGGACTCATGGACAGCAGTTTACGAACATAAGTATTTTTTTTACTTTACTTTATATAATTATACATGACAGAATGTGTTATGCGATATCATTGAACAAGGCTTTATTGCAGTTGAAATAAGGGAAAAGGAACGCAAAATCGAACATAAAAATTTATTTAGATATAAGATTTTGAACATTTATAAAAATGAAATAGGCACAATAGACAACTAGCATTTATGCAATTGACCATTGTCTTTCATCAAACTCGGTGTTTATCCTTTTATTCAATCTATTCCACTACAGCTTTATTTAGGGCTCATCTGGGAGAAAGTTTGATGCCACAAATGAGAAAAAGACAAGTTGAATGATTAGCGTTTAAGTGCCTGCTCTTCCTTACAGTGATTCTTGTGTATTTTAATTGTTCTAGTTGACAGGGAGAAGTGATAGACATTGTTATTTCAACTGTTGACTTGATTCCTAAGATCTGTGTAACAATATGACTATCACCCTGTTTAAATCATAGCATTGTATCCCAGATCACACTGCATCTCACATGTCACGGAGTTTAAATTTTCAAATTAAAAATCTTTTGTTTCAAGTAAATTGAAATATTTTAACAATCTGGGATAGTGTCTGTAATTTTATTATTGTTCTGTTTTTAAATTCAGGTTCATTTGAATTCAATTCTTTATTTTACAAGCCTGACAACACATCAATAATTTGGTAGAGTTACGTTAATCCTTGAATCATCATTGCCATGGGGTTTGATCAAAGACAATGGCTAAAAAGGATCCATGGTGATTTTAAGGTGGCATTTCCTCTGTACCAATTCTAAGTGAAATTTTGACTTTTTGAAATTAAAGATGAATTATGGCTTTTCATATATCTAATGACCATTTATCTCTTTATTAAATGTGCCCATCTTCCTATTTCTAATGTCTTTTAGCCGTAAACTGCTTGTAAAACATTCAAGGAAGACAATACAAAAGATCTTTGAATTCCGAAGTATCTAAACATTACCAAGGTTAGCTATAGACCCTGGTTTGTACAGGAATGTGAGACAGGAGACTGAATAAATAGTTAATACATAAAATAAGCTAATAAACCTAATAATAACAATCTTCTATCAAAGACTAGACTCAACCTTACACACAATGTTTCGTTTCAAAATATAGTCATAATTAGCCAATTGACTTCACCACTAGAGACTAAACAAATACTTCATATAGTTTATATCTGACGATATAAAATAACAGCCTGGTTGGGGGCAGTTTGATTAAAGGCCACAGGTATTACCTTAAAAACCTACTTGTAAGGACTCACCTAAGAAAAACAAGAGGTGAAGCTTTGTAGGGGGTGACTTTTTGAATGCCCATTGAAAGAGAATACATGTTAACTTCTTAATTATATTTCGTACTTAAAGATCTGAAAGTCTCTTCAGTTTCTGAACTTAAGTAATATTTATGTAAGATTTTTGGAAAGATACATCTTTTGATAATCCATTTGGTCAACTTTGCTAACAAAAAGAATTTTTTTATTGCAAAGAATATATTTTGACTAAAACTATTGTTACATTGTAGTATCACCATAACCCTATTTTCAGTGGTTTTGTTTGTTACTGTCAGATTTATGAAAATATCTAAAATGGTGATGATTTAACAGTTGTAGAGTTTGTACCAACAAGCACGAACATAGTACTTCATTGTAGTTTTTGTCACCAAGGCCACTGATACAGACTTACTGAACTGAAGATGGCAATCAACTAGAAGTCGTTTAGTCCAATGAGTTAATTTGTCTCAATTGTTTTGAAAGTTTTCTGTGTCTAGATTAGGTAGACATTCCTCTTTAAATGCTAACCGTCTGTTTGTTAATGAATAGTTAATGGAGCCATTGAGTTTATAATGAAATCTGTATTGTAAAGAAGGTAAGAACAGTGTAGAAGTATTTGGACTATAATAAAGTAAGTCCTTGACGATTCATTACCATGTTTTTATTATGATCAGAAACCTTGTATGTTATTCACTGTATAATTGACTTGTGATTATTTTGGCAATTGTTGAAGGATTTCACCATTATCTGTTTACTGTTAATCATGTACTTTTACTCTATTTCATTAGAAAGTTTATTATTTGGGGTTTAAAGAGTTCAAGAAACTTTTACAATATCTGTCAGAGGAGCTGACATGGAAAAAGAGTCTAGTTGTTGACATGAGTCAGGCTACCGAGGACCTGTGTGCTACAGGTTTTGCATGTTAATGATTCATCATAGTTGGAAATCAAAAATGTAAATGTAATGGTGCTGTCCAGGCAAAATTTTGGACCCTTAATAAAAGATCAGTAGGAAAATCTGAGGTCAGGAACCTCTCTGGCTTTTTTTCTACCAGTGCAATTTCATGCCAGCCTTGGCTTTCAATGGATTTGTGAGCATATACAATATATTGACACATTCTTTCAATGCAATGCATGACAGTAATTTGCATCTAAATTTCATTGAATGGGAAATTCACAAAATCATCCGATACCAGAATGGTGGCTTAATTTTTTTTTTAGCTTCAATCCGATATTGTTAACTTAAATTTAATCAGATCAATAGGTCAGACATGTGGCACACTTGTAAGGGTCACTGTTCGCTACCTTGTCCTTTTTAAATGATAGAATACCCTGAGGTGGTCTACTTGATCGTAATGTAGGGAACAAGGACACCTGAATACTGTCTGCTATGACACCTCTCTCTGATCTATTTTATACCTATATGATCACCTAGTCTTTGATGTATTGTACCGATAATGGATAATGGGCTTAAATCTAATCCTCAGTATAGACCAAACTATTGTCATATTGAAGCAGAAATAATGAAACCTTGTACAACCAACAAATCTATGTCTTTTCATATAGCCTGTTATCATCTCCTTTGATTTGTGTAAAGGTTTAAAGTAACAAATTTGATCCTCACATTTATTTCAATCACTACTCTTAAAAAACTTCATTGTTGATCTTCAGAGTTACTACATGTAGGCAAGTTATCTGTCGATTGTAGATGAAGTGAGTCTGAAATCAAGTGAGAAAATGAAATGAAATGAATGGAGTTTTACGTCCTACTTTCTGCACCTATATGGGCTAATTGAGGACGGGCAAACGCCATGCAGTGTGCAATGAGGGAAATTTTGCCTCTGCCTCTGCTCTTATTTTCGATTTCCAACTGTCGAGGGATCTTTAACATGCACAGCTCATAGCACACGGGGCCTTGAAATCAAGTGAGATACCAAAACAAGTTGCATTACATTGTCTCTTGGTATCATTTGATATTATTACCTGTCCTCATTATTCTAAATAGCTGTTGCTTTCAAAGCGCCTGATTGTGCTTCTCTTTGCTGAACTATATTGCTCTCAATTTGACATGCTTTGGATGAGAATTTAGTTTGCAGAATTAATTTGCTTGTGCATACTTTATCCAACAATTTTCACTGGTTGAGTGTACACTTTACAATCTCTGAAATATGACTGTCTTTAAGAATGTGTTCAGTGCTCAAAATTGGGAAATTTGAATTAAAAACCATGTAAATTGATTATAGCATACATTATCTGCTGGTGAGTACTATGGTCAATGGTATGGTAATATGAACCCACACATTACCCTGTTCACTGTTATTAATTCATGTTGTATCAGAACCAGCATGTTTCATCATGTCAGTATTCATTACATTCAAAGAAACATATTTCTCATTCCCAATAGTATAAAAGATTTTTTAAAAAATGAGTGTCTATGTCAAGTTCAGAAATGACAGATCGGAAAGGGTCGATTTAGGAAATCTTTCAATCTGTCAGTTATGTCTGGTAAAAATACATGTCAGCTCTGCAGGAAGTTAAAATAACATTATTGCAGACAATCTGAAACTGCAGAAGATTTTTCTCTAAAATATAGTTATTAGAACTTGTGTCAATATCAAGGGCTATTTATTTCCTATACAGAAGTCGAGGGTTGTATTTCAAATGGAAATGTTCAATGGCTGCCAGGCTTGTTATGATTGAAATTATTCTCTTCAACTGCCAATCTATTGCATCTTTTAAAAAGAGAAGTTGTCATTATATTAATCAAGTGGGGGTTGAATGTGAACTGTGTTATTATTTTGCGTTACATCACCATATAGTATGACAAGGGGTTGAAAGGCCAATTTCTTCAAATTATTAGCTACTTTCATGTGAATCATATAAATGGTGCCATTTGATTCCAATCTTTCAAACGTAAAAAAAATAATCTGTGGCAGTAACTACAGTAGGTTTATGAATGCATACTTAGACCAATGAGTCAAGGTTTTTCTCTTAAGGCATTCTCTTAACAGCTATCTTGAATCTCTGAGTCCAAAGTCACAAACTTTACCTAATTTGAGCTCTGAAACTTTTATTACTGTAAAAGTTGTGGTTAGCAAGACAGAACATGCTCACCTTTCAGAAGCACCTGACATCACTGAGTATATTTCTTAAAGTTTTAATGACGTGATGTTTTTGGTATATATTTTTTTCTTATGGGCATTTTAACTTTGCTATGATTTAATTTTGTAACCATGAAAATAATTGTTGATTTTTAAAGATTTCCCAGGCCTTTTTTTATCTGGTTTCACAAAAACAAGAAAATTCTATGTCTTAAAAAATTGTGTGGGAAATGTTAGAAGAAATGATTCAACATGATGTTTTGTATTTAATTAGCAGTGTTTAAAGATCATCTGAGGACAGAATGACATCACAGGAATTTGAGACGAACATGACAAGTTTCATTTACAATTGACCACATTCAACAGTTTGTTTTCTGTGTGGCTGGTGACTATAACATTGTTAGCATAATGAATACCCAAGTCGTGTCTCAGTCCTTAATACATCATATTGTTGGCTCATTCCATTAATTCTCTGTCTCAATTCTCATTAATAAACTGGACAGAGGATTGCTCAACACTCTCTCAACAAGCTATCATTTCATTTATTAAACAACAAATACATTTTCAAGACTCTAGAAGCTTGGCGTTATTTTATTAGGACCTGACTTTACATTTATAATGTTTCCATGAGTCATAAATTTCAATTCATTATTTGATGGAGTAAAGAATTGTCCAGTTCATGTCCTTAACATCAAATTCCTTCACTCAACTCATTGAAACAGGAGAAATTCTATTAGGCTTTTAACACTTTTAATGACCTCTTAACTCTTTTATGTTAAGGTGTCTAACATTTTCATCGTAAATTATTCACCAAAATCACTCAAAATCTTTCAAAAATTAATGACATTTTGGTCAAAAGTGACATGTAATTTGGTTACATAATGATGAATAATTTGATCAATACCTGTTTTTTGTAAAGGAACAAATCAGTTAACTAAATTTTGAAAAAGTGATTAGGCAACATCATTTACATTGAGATGAGGTCTTTAAAGAGAAAAATGCATGTTAATAGGATTTTGTTGCATGTTTTCATGATTTGTGTACATGTTTGCCATGTTTATGGTTTGTTTGCCTCCAAGATTGCATTTTTAGGAGAATTTACTGAAAAAAGCCGCATTTGAATGATTCAGAAATTGAAGCTATAGAGATGTCAGTCCTAATAATGAGTTTGCTGTTTTCAATGAAATCTATAATTGCACAAGATATGAATAGATCCAGTTATTTTTTATATAAATTGTAGATTGACTTTAGTAGTCAAACAAGCCAAAGTTCATCATACTACCAACACATTTAAAAGTTATATTTTTGTGTGTGTCTTGATTTTTTGAGTTTGTTAATTGGACATACCTTCAAAAATATCCGATTTTTAAGCTGTTTATATTCCTTTGATTACTAATTATGTAGTTCGTTAGCATAATTTCTATACAGAATATAATGTTTGAAATGCTTTTGTTTATTTTAGTCTGAAAATAACAACAATAATAATGGAAAGGTTGGAGATGGTATCATTGTTTCCAGGGTAACGGAAAGCAGAGCAGCAGATCAGAATGGTTTAAAACTTTATGACAGAATTATTAAGGTAAGCAGTTAATATTATCATATCATGTACACAAAGAATACAAATGTTAAATTTTATTTTCAATCAATCCATAATAATGTTGTTGATTACTTCCTTTGAGTCCATGAAATGGCAATGTTTCGTGTGTTGATCATTTAATAAGCAAACAGAACACTAGAATTAATAAATAAGTAATTTCATACACAATTTATGGTCAATACAGACATCTAAAAACACAACATCTCCAATACATTGAAAGGAATGACAGACATACTAATCTGAACTTCTGAATCTGAAGATATCCTTGTACATTATTGATAAATGATTGGTTAAGATTATAAGTAATGAAATCTGAACAAACTACAACATTTACACAAAATTAACTTTCCATTATAGTGGTGTTAATCTTGGGTCTGTCATTTATTCTTGAGTACTTCCAGGAGTCTACTAAATCAAAACTTTTTCTGCACCAGGAACAAACTCTGAAAGATAAATGAAGTAGTTAAAATAATTGTTCTTTTATATTTGGACTGTTGCAAATTCCAAGCAATACAGGATGGCTGTACAGATTGAGCTTACTTTAAAAGAATTTCTTTCAGGCTTTTTGACTGGTTCATGATAACTGTTAATGTTCACAGAATATCTGCCAGGATTTTATATTTCTGGTAATGCTTTTGTAACATATAGCATGAAAGTAATTATTATGTAATCTAAATTTGTCAGGGTTTTACTCTCTCTAATGATAATTTATAAGAGACTTTAGGGATATTAGTTTAATCTTTGTTGATTTTTAGGGGTGAAAATTTTGTTTTTTATCTGCCATATGGCTGGACTGTTAAATGATTTATTTTGGGGAATAATTAATCAGTTTTTATCCAGACTATTCTGTCTCTTTATAACAATCATATACAATAATTTATGCTATAAATGAAAGAACAAAGGCCTAATAAATCGTTGAGAAAATTGCTGATTGGAAAATCAAGTGATAAAAAAGCTCGCGACAAAAGAATGATTTGTGAAATAAATACTGTTAGTTGTGATGTATCAATGAATATCCAACCCCTAAAATTCAAGATAAAAAATGCTGGGACGTTGGTCGACATATTTATGACAATTTCATCACACATCAAAGAGATCATGGTGTTCTGTGTCATAAAATGTCTTTTGTTAGTCAAAGCCTAATTTCAGCCCCTGGTATTCCCTTTATAGTATCTAATGGTTATTTGGTTTTTTAGTTCCATCTAATTATGGTCACCAATAAAAAGACAATGATTTTATACTTTGAACAAATTAGATCAATGCTGTGTTATGACTGATTATAGAAGAGGGCTGGGTTTTGAATATTTTTAAGGTTTTAAGTACAAGTATGAAAGCACTTTATTAAAATTAAACTATTTCACTGAGTAGAAATGACCGAAGGAATGGTTATATGGTAGTTGCAATATGTTATGTTTACATGTAATGGTTTAACGTTATCATACATTTACAGCTGGGTCTTAGTAAATGATAAATGAAGCTTCTATAATAATCCTTAGATCTAAATAGTGTAAAAAATCACTGACAACAGCTGGCAAAATGTACAAAATATAAAAACCATACAAAAACTATATGAAAGTCTTTATTTTTTAAAGATTCAAATAGGACAATGCCTACTCTTATAGAAACACTTGATGGTGCCTTGTGGTGATCAATATAGGTATCATAGATTTTACTTCTGTTTGCAGGATTTATTTCAATTTTTGTCCCAATCAAAAAATCAAAAAAGCCAAAAACCATGAATATGTATTTCTGTCCAAACACATTCTAGTCTACTTACAATAATCTTGTAGACATATTAGCTGATGTGCTAATAATGAGATTTCAATGAGTCCATTTCCTGGAAATAATTCCAGACAAAGTGGCACCCAGGTTGAGCGCTGGAGACTGAAATAACTCTAATAGTGACATGAAAAGAACAAAAAGTGTAATTAAGCAGCAGACAAGAGGAAATGAGATATAAACTAATTATATTATAGAACAATGACATAGTGACAGAGATTTTATCACATACATATTGATAGATACACCACAGAATGTCACCAGTCTCTCTGACTCATAACTTACAATTCACTTGCCATCAGGCTACAGGGGTTTCCTAACTTATCACATTTCAACAACTCTTTTCTTTCATGTTTTGATATGGCTTCCAGCATATTTCTAGAATCTTATATGGTATAATTAGTAAATCACAGTCCTTTCTTGCTGTTTTTTCTTTCAACAGAAATAACAAAGTGTTTGTCGACTAAGTTACATCATTTTCTTAATGGCTTTCCGTTTCTCTTCCAATGATATAACAATATGGGATGTTATTGATATTATTCAAATGAAAAGGGACAGAATGAAAACAAATTCTGTAATTAAAAATAATTAAAATCTTAGAGGTTCTCTTTGATCTTTGGAGATGCTGTCATTGCCACATGATGTTACAGGACCTGTCAAATAAAGTTACACGAGTTGGAAGCAGAAATGGCTTCCAGGGTGTCACATAAAGAACTGATGATGACACTGAACTAAACCTAATATCAGGCTTTTAGATGAAAAACAAATTGTAACCTTTTAAGGAAGTATTTTATAAATGAGTCTTTCTTCTGGGGAAATACTGTAGTAATAATAGCTTTGATTCTGGGTTCTTCTTTTACATTGAGAACCCATTATTTCTTTTTCCATTGTTTTAGACAGAATATTTGTTGGTGATTACCTTATCACTAGAATTATCCTAACTTTAAATAAAAACAGGAGTCACTCTACAGAACTTGTGTATTGTCAAGATAACTCTAGGGTAGCAACAATTCTGTTATTCATAATCGCATCCAAAACATGATTAAATCAAGAGGAAAAAATAGTTGTATTGTAATAGACTCCTGCAAACAAGAGTATAGCATAAGGGTAATGCTATAGCACATATCTTTTTCACAGAAGTCCCAAGATAGAAATTGAATGTCATTCTGATGTAACTTATTTCGAATGCAAGATAATTTTAAAATCAATTTTTGTGTTTCATATTTAATATCAATTTGAAATACACATATATCTAAGAAGGCCTATATAAGTATTATTATGGGTAGGAGACAGATTGGGTCGGGACTGTATCTGTAGATTATTATGCGAGACTGGAAGTACAAATTTAATGTATCTGTAACTTTGTTTCATAAAATCGGTTTATTTTTTTTTAATGTAGCCTGTAAACATTCAGCTCATGACTGCTTTTACAGGCCTACCAATACTTAGCATATGCCTTTCTATGTCGGCTAAAAACTTTTGCGAGTTTTCATCGCCAAAATAATCGTCATTTATTCTGTGCAAGTTAATAAATCGGGATAGGATTGTAAAGTTTTAGAAAATATGAATTACACTTGGAAATATAGCTGTCAGTTCTAGTAATACAAGAATAAATAGAACAGAGCAATTACCATTCTACTACAGTAGAATTTCTAGTCTGCAGTCATCATTGTCATTGGTACTGCCTGCTCTCAAAAGTGTTCATTTCTTGAAATTTCAGTAAATTTGATAAAGTCTCCCGCTTTTTTACCCAATCTCCCGATTTTTCATGGCTTGTCTCCCGATTTCTTCCCCTGACCTGTACACATGTATGCTGACAGCAGGAACTTAAGTTTTGAAAATATATGAGCACATATTTCTGCCCTTAAATATATAGGATTTGATAAAGATCAGCCTGAACTCTTTCTAATTTCTATTGACCCCAGGAAGTTATCAGTGTTTGATATTGAAGGTGTGTGTAATATGGTAATGAGAGTTAAAGGCCTGAAGCATTAACATATTAAGCGATACATGTGTATGTGTCATTTTCCTCAGAATGTTTCTTCACTCTAATACAATTAGTAATAGATTTCCTCAGTGGATGACACTATCAAGATGAATTCCAATATATTACAACTGCTTGAAGGTAAATGGAGAATCATTATTTTATAAAGCCAGAAGGTTTGGCCAGCCAGATTAACTCTCAATATGGCCACTTGTAGCAACAACAGCTTGTTAGCTCTGACATTCATACTCCAATCTTCAATAATATCCAAACAAAAAATGACAAAACACATGCCATTAGCATGAAATAAGATGAGTTGAAAGAGGTAAATGACAGACTTAGGGTTGGAGGGTAAATGGAGAGAATAGAAAAAATAAGATGAAAGGGAGAAAGATAGTGAGAGATGTGAATGTGAAGTAGATTTGAAGAGTTGTTCAGACTTGGTGGTTATGAGTAATCAAGTTTTTTAATTAATCATATTTTATATAGGGTAAATATCTCTGCCACATCAACCATAACCACTTGTTACTATCAGGTAACTGCATGAAGCTAGCTTAGACAAAATTATTATCTTTCTTGCAGTTAGGTCATGTAAGAGAACTGCACAGTGTCAATCTAGAATATAAAAAAGACTGCACCATGTCAATCTAGAATATAAAAAAGACTGCACCATGTCAATCTAGAGTATAAAAAAGACTGCCATGTCAATCTAGAATATAAAACAGACTGCACCATGTCAATCTAGAATATAAAACAGACTGCACCATGTCAATCTAGTAGTATAGAAAAGACTGCACCATGTCAATCTAGAATATAAAACAGACTGCACCATGTCAATCTAGTAGTATAAAAAAGACTGCACCATGTCAATTTAGAATATGAAATAGACTGCACCATGCCAATCTAGAATATAAAAGAGACTGTTACATGTCAATCTAGAAGTATGACAAAAACTGCATCATGTCATTCTAGTAATATGAAAAAGACTGCACCATGTCAATCTAGTAATATGAAAAAGACTGCACCATGTCAATCTAGAAGTAATGACAAAGACTGCACCATGTCATTCTAGTAATATGAAAAAGACTGCACCATGTCAATCTAGTAATATGAAAAAGACTGCACCATGTCAATCTAGAAGTAATGACAAAGACTGCACCATGTCATTCTAGTAATATGAAAAAGACTGGATCATGTCAATCTAGAAGTATGATAAAGACTGCACCATGTCATTCTGGAATATAAAAAAGACTGCACCATGTCATTCTAGAATATAAAAAAGACTGCACCATGTCAATCTAGAATATAAAAAAGACTGCACCATGTCATTCTAGAGGTATGAAAAAGACTGCACCATGTCAATCTAAAAATATGAAGAAAAAAAACTGCACGTCAAGAAGTATACACTGCATATCATCAGTCTAAAATATGAAAACAACTTTCTAGAAGTATGAAAAAGACGGCACCATGTCAATCTACAATATGAAAAACGGCATCATGTCATTTTCGAAGTAAAAATGCCAGTTTCATGCCAGTTTCATGCCAGTTTAGATGCATGAATTTGCACTTTGTCAATCTAGAGGGAAAAGTGAATACAAATTTAGTTTTTAAAACATCAAAAAAAGTTTTTAAACATTTTTAAAATATATTCTTATATTGTGTTGAGGTATTATCTGCTGTATGATGACAATACAAGGATTGACTAGAAAGGAAATGACAAGTACATTAATAGAGCAGACAGCAACTTGTCAATCACTCACTTTCTACTTAGCCAAGAGAAAAAAGTTCCTATAATTTCCTACTTGATAGAAGAATTTACCACCAGTTGCATTTCAATCATTCACTAATCAGGCAGTAAATTTCCTGACAGTAATTTCTTGCTTGACTTTATTAAATCAGCTGGAGGGTGGTACGTCTGAGAGTATGACTAAGTAACGCGATTACGCTTAGATGATCATCACTTGAATTGCCTATAAAGGTGATATCATACTGCGCGATATTGTTCACTAATAAAACCTCCATTGGATAGAGAGTAGAATCTACGACAACTTCATTCAGAATGGTGAATTACACGTAAATTAAACGCTATGATGCTGGCTTAAACTAATTTCTTCAACAAATAGACTCTAAAATTATCTTGTAGTCTCTGAATGATGTACAATTTATTTAATGGATGACACATTCACTGATGATAAGTTATTAGATTTGAACACTCCATGTTTTTACTTCTAATGATATTTTTATTCTGTCCTTATCAATTTGATTTAAGTTGTTTAATATGAGGTTTAATCTATGAATAGTTGAAATTAGGATAAGAATTTACAAGACTCCAGAGACTATCAGGAACATTAGCGTTTATGGTTAAAGAATGTTGATGTTATTAGCATGCAGAAGAAGTCGGAATTTTTCTGACGTTTCAATCAGATTGGAGATTTATGCAAGAACATGCATAACCTGAGGAATTTATGGGCATCAAATGAGATGTGATTAACTCAATTGAATAGGCTTAATGAAATAATGATTAGTGTAAAACAACTCTGTATTCCACACTAATTGCATGATTTCCCTGCTGTTGTTTATTTTGAATAAAACAATTAGCCTTGCAGACTGATTAATGAAATGAATTGCAGTAAAAATTAGCATGTTAAAATATCATGCAATGATTTCAACTCTATAATGACCTGAGTCAAGAAAACAGTTGTCTAATATCTAAACTATAGGCTATGTAGAATTATAACAAAAAGTGGCGCACCGTTACTTAGTTGTATGGGAGTATTTTAATCATACTTAATGGGTGTTATTTTTCTTCTGAAACTCCTGCTGGACCAGAAACGAAGAATAAAGTGAAGTCAGTTAAGTTACAATGATGTTATAAGGGTCTTAACTTCTAGGAAATCCTACCACTAGAATCATTTCAGGAATACCGGACCTTGTTTAATTTCCATCCAAGAAGTTAATAAGAGATGTTTCTTGTTACAACCAAGTTTATAAAGGATTAACATTAAATATATAGATACAGCTTTATGGAACAACAATCACTGGTTAAAGTTTTATGCAACATTTCGACGTGTTTCCCCCGTCGTCCTCAGGCATAACATTAAAGTCATTAAAGTCAGTTAAGATACTAAGGTGTGTTGTGTTTACCAAAGATTTAGAAAGATATCAAAGATGTTATTGACTTGAAGATTTTCACCACGTGTCACCATTCTGTGTTAAGTTACAGACGTAGAAAATGTTACTAATGGTTATTGTAATAAAAGAAAAGGGAGTTAACAAGTAAATATGATTTGTTAGATTTCTAGATTTAACAACTTAGTACAGTCAACAGTCAATATGTTTTACTTAATTCTTATTCACACTTCTTCTCTTGAATCATTTGATCTGAAATACTGTATATATCTTGGTTGGTTATTCTTTCAACTATGACAAATGATCAAAGTAATGGGCCTAAACTGTATTAGTAATATTTTATATGGAATTTCATGTGGCATTGACAAGGTTGATGTCCAATCCTTTGCCATTTGATACCTTCAGCTACAATTCCTGCAAATTTTTTAAATACATTTTAGGATGCTTATATCAAAACTATTCGTAGTTAGTAAGTTGCCTATAGGCATTACTAATAATTTACTTGCAATCAACTGTTCATTTGGTGAGTGTTCAGATGGGCATAAAAATGAAATCAGCTTGACCATATACCGCACAATTCATTTAAAAGTTCAGGAGGTCACAAAGTCAATTATGCATAGGGCCTACATGTTTGACGAAAATGATAATTTCAGAAATTGGTTAAGAGGAACGCGCGCTCATGCATAGGACATATCCAGCTTTTTGTTGGACAGTTGTTTTTCAGACGACCAAACTAACTTGTCTTATAATATTTCAAGACAGGTTTTGAGCCACCTCTGAATTAGGTGCAAGTTAAGGCAGCTTAATTTCAACCAGTCCCATTCAGACAATTAAAAGAACTGGTCTCAAAGAATGGTTTGAAGTTAAGCTGCTTTAACTTAAGTCGTCCGAACCATAAGATAAGTCACACTTAATCTGTAATGAGGGGTTAGAACTCTGAAGTTTGTTTGAATCCTTTTTCCTGTAAAATCCTGCTTGTCCTGTTTGACAATAAATCAATGAATTAAAAACTCTAATCTTGATTATTCTATAATCATTCAACATTATGTCTTTTCATATCCACAATATCACCAATATTTCAGTATTAAATTTGTTTGTATCCATTGTCAGTTTGTCACATCAAAGAAATGATGATAATGATATTCAGTAATTCATGAATTTTCTAGCAATTGATAAAATATTTGTTACATCAGAGGTGTTTAGTTTTGTCAAGATTGAGTAAATAATGAGCTCTCTAGTTGTCACATTTCCATTTTACATTTTAAATTTACGAGCTGAAAATGAAAAGATATTTTTGATTAGATGTATTGGAAATTAAATAATGGTTGTGAAAATAGTTAGACCCTTTTCGTATCTTGTCAAAGAAGAGAGATGTCCTTAATCAAAAACTCGACAACTTTTACTCCACTCCATTAACGCTATTTAATTAAACATTTTTTTCTGATTTCTGATTTCTTTGTTTTTGAAGATGTGTTGAAATGTTAAAACAATAAGATTGATAGCCTTGCCTGTATTCGACCCACACAAATTCATCATTTTGATTTCTGTGGATTTCCTGTGGTCAGAGCAGCTGCTGTTTTTTTTTTAAAATGAAATAAGGATAACAGAATTTGAATTGAACTGAAAATGTGACGTGAATCAGTAACAATGTTAAGGGATTTGTTCTATCTATGGACTTTTTTAAGCACATGTAATTGTCAAACTCTGAAACTGTCATTATCAGTGGCTTCCCGTTAACAGAAGCATTGTATTTGATGTACCGTTTATTTAATCTTCTAATTCCTCCTTTAACAATATATAATATATGTTGTTTGTATCCTTATGCCTAATTACTAGTATAAACCTTGTTTTTTTTAAATTGTGCACATATATTTTCTCAATTCCATGCTTATAATAATATGCCAGTAAAGTTCAATATCTTAATCTTAACTGGCACATATCACTATGTAAGAAGTGTTTAAAAGATAAGTATTGTTGAAACAGGGATTATGACTAAGAATAGTAATAATGAATCCTAGCTCATCCATTCCTGTCATAGACTTGATATGATATTATTCAATAATAATGACAATATGTCTAGAGATTAGGATTTCAAGTGGTCATTTGGTCAGTTTGTGTATTAGTGGTAATGATCACTGTATTAGATAGTGACAGTTAGTTGATAGGGGGATTCACTAAATCAGACCCTTTAAACCCTCCTCATTTATAATATCTGTCAATAATATTTCAATATCTCCTTCAACTAGATTGTGTATGATAAATGACCAGATGATAACTGTCTATTTTAAGGTCTCTGATCCAAATGACAATTTTAATACAGTAACAGCTTCCTGAGGTCAATCAAATAAGTTGATGATATCTACACTCTCTGAATTTTAATGGAATTTCAATTAAATATAGATTTTCTTGCCAAATAAGGGTGAATATTTTAAGTATCTTGAAGAATTTAATTTTTTTGAATAATTACTTTAAATTTTATAGACTATATTAGAACCTTAGTTCACTGATGAAGTAAAGGTCCTACAAATAATTTCAAAAGATCCTCCAATGCTTGAATTTCAAATCAAGAGTCTTGTGTTTCTCAGCAGAAGAAGATTGTTGGTACTTTTGTTTTATTATGAATAAGTTTATTTCATTTCAATTCAAATAGTATTAACGAAATGACTATTAAAATGAAAGCTGTGAAAAATGTTGAAATAAAAAAGATCAAAGAAGTAGAATAGCTAGCAGGTATAAAAGCAAACTGTTAAAAACCAGTATATATAGATATATGACAATATTTATTACCTAATTATGATTAATATTAGAATAAAACATCAAAGAGGAATTAGTTAATTATTAGATTACTTAGATCATCAATATTTTGTCAATTTATTGTTTTATGACTACAGGCTATAGACTGTTACTCTTTGATTTTTTTCTAAAGGGAGTGCTCCTAAATACATTAATAACATATTAATAAATACAGTTATATTTTTATGCTTTTATACTATAATAAAACCAAAGCACACACGATTGGATCCGTAAAAAATATATCAAAATCCATTAAAACATATTCTAACAATTGTGAATTTACATAAGGTGCTTGAATGCCATCATAGCATTTTTAGCTGAGGTTTGGGACAATGATATATATAATTTCAAATTTAGGTTCTATTACTTTTGTATGTAGTTACAAAACAGACATCTTTCATTGCTTTTCTTTGCATAATTGTAAACTGTTTCTACAGCCTTTTTATATAAGAGGTTTGGAAGTAGAGTAGGGATGTTCATCTAGAGGTGTAGGGTTGTAAGACATTCCTTGGAATGCTAGGAGGGAGCTGTGGTGGCACAATGAGTTAAACACTTGCTCGCTAACCTGAAGGTCCAGGGTTCAGGTTCAATCCCGGCATGGGTCGAGATGATACCTTTGGATAAAGGGTCTAGTTTTTCGGATGTGACAATAAACAGAGGCCCCGTGTGCTACTGGCTGTGCACGTTAAAGATCCCTCGACAATTGGAAATCGAAAATAAGGGTAGGCTAATGCCACTGTCCTGGCACAATTTCCATTATTGCACACTGCATGACAATTGCCCGTCCTCTATTAGTCCATACAGCTGCAGAAAAGCAGGACGTAAAACTCTATTTCATTTCATTTGGAATGCTATGAGAGATTGCCATTGATAGAACAAGCAAAATTTTTGGTAGTGCCGTAAACTCTTAAAAGGGTCTTGTGACAAATTTTGATCTGTAGCATTTCATATTCAGCCCGATAACATTTCAGTTGTTTACTACCTTGGCTTCAATCTGATCTAAATATCATATCCACCTGTTACTAGAAATATTATCACTAAACAACAACCTGTACAACAGGATATATTATTAACACAACAAATAAACAATTTGTTGTTGTCATGTTTTTACTTTTCACTTGTCAATTGCAATATATTTCAAGGACAACAATATGAAATATTTTTCATGATAAACTCAAAGATCAATTAAATGAAAAATATTGGTTTAGCAGGATATTATTAGATAAAAATTCCATAGGTGATGACCATCAGAAGTTGCATGGAAATATCTACATTATCCTTGTAGGTTTAGTTCTGCTTTATTTCAAGAAAAATATACTGTAAATGTTTGAACTTGTCTAACTTTCAATATTTTATTAACACTCTCTGTTGATAATATTTATTTTCTGTGATAGCATAATAATGTTCTGAAATCTATTTGATTAGTGCCATATATATAAGATTTTAACGACATGTATTCCTTTATGGTGTTTTACATTTAAAAGTGTTGCTAATAGCATTCAAATTCTGTGATGTGAAGAACTGTTCATTTCTTCAATTTACTATTTAAGGAATTTTTCAAGATGTAACAAAGAAAATTTCTTTTGAGAACAAATGGAAAACACTGACTTGAATTTGAAATTAGAAGACAGATGAAGAAATTTTCAAAATTAAGTTAGTTGAACTTGTGTTTGTCAATTAGATTGAACTTAATTTTATTACAGTTATAATTCTGCTTTTGATTCAACATAAAAACAAGTAATGTCTGTTGGTAGCCATGTTGAATTTTGATGGTTGTGTATTTTTATTATTTTATTATCGTCTGTAAAATAAATCTGTCCACACACCAAATCATTGAGTTAACAATTAATTTATCTGCTGGTATTGACTCTAACAACTCACTGCATGTAATTATGTAATCTGACAATTCATAAAAGTCTGTTCCTATCAGATGACGGAAATTGAACATTTTATATTTGTGTGTGATGAACAAAGTTCTTTGTCACTAATTTTCCGATTATTTTTGACAGGAATCGTGTGAGAATTACAGCTTGGAATGTGAATAGCATAAATATCGTCTAATTCTGCCAACATTTCAAAATAAAACAATCATTTACTCAGCTAGAAGTGGGCATATTTAATTATTTTATTGACAAACGCGACTGTTTTTGACGGAGACAATTTGAAGACAACCCTAATCTTAATTTCACAAGAACCACTTGAAGTTTGTTAAACTAACAGGGCTTGAACTTAAACAAGGTAAAATGTTGAAATGAAAAAAGAGTAAATAAAAAGACATGTTAGAGATGAATTATAACTTGTGAATTGTGATGTTATAATGAATAGTTGATGGTTAGAAGATGACAGTTTAATATTTAAACAGTTGGTTCAAAATCTGCCACAAAAGACAGCTTAGAGATTTCTTTCACTGTAAAATCTTCTAAATGGTTTTGTTCCTTCTTAGGAAGATAAAATTTATCAAAGATTTGAAATCGAAATCTCATAAAGATATGTCATGAATATTTAAATCCCTAATCGAATCACTTAAAAATTTATTCAAAAAATCGAGAACAATTATCAAACAACAGAAACTGATCACCTTCTAAAAAATTTAAACTTAACAAATATTTAATCCTCAAATAGAAAACTAAAATTTGAAAGATTTTTATGGTCCAGACAAATTATTTATTCAAATACTAATATTAAATTTAAATGACAATCTTGTCATTTTATTGGTATTTAAAATTATACAACATCATTTTCAATAAATTTGGCAATTTTTATACATTTTTTCATTATCTGCATAATTCCTTTAAGTGGAAAAGAAGATCATTGAAGACAAAGAAGAGCGAAATTGATGTATTTAAATGTAAATTTAAAGGAGAGCAAAGAAAATTATTTGAAGATTTTGTGGTTGTCAAGTTGAAACTAACGACACAAGTAAATCCATCAGTCTTAAAGATGAGAAAAACCTCAAATCTTCAAGCATCATTAACCCCCGTCCATTTCTAACTTTAATAATTAATAGAGATTTAAATAGACTGACTTCAAGTTTGGTCAAATTCTTTGTTTTAAGTCTGGAGGATTAACGAGGAAAGTCTTTAAGAATGGAACCTTGTGGGACCCAGTAGCACTCGGTGGGACTGGAAGTCATTTCTCCAAATGAAATGGAGCATAGCTTATTAATATTTCAATTCTTTTGTTTTCACAATAACATGGTGTACATTTGTCACCCACTTTTTGACAAGATTAATCCCTCAAAAAATACCATCTGATTAAAAGGCCATGGACTTAGTTTCATGTAAAATATTTGAATTTTGTAGTTGTAGCTGTTTTAATACAAGCTCATATCAATTTTAAATCAAAGATCAGTTGTGTATTCTATTATTATGAGATAACTATGCTTGAAAGATATAGAGGCATATTTTTAAAATTTCTGCTTTTACAGTCATTAGTAATCTGCAAGTAGTTGAACATTTAAGTAGGACTTCATTTTATCCAATTTGAGGCATTTCCCAATATTGTGTTAAATTATATTAAGCCCTGTTATCAGCTGCTTCAGTTTTCAACTGAGTTGAAGAGAAATTTGAAATATGTACATGTGGATAATGGTAAAAGAAAGTTACAGTTGGACTGTTTGTGACTATTTCAAATTTTATGCAATTAGAATGAAAAAACATCAGTGGCATAACACAGGGTCCCCAAATGAAATCAATTGGTGTCAGCACAGCATATAGATTGTTTCAGGAGCACCCCCTCATTTCACTGTCCCTTCTTTCCCAAGATTTTTTTTTAGTAAAAAAAAATGGATCGTAGCTCTTTAGTTTTCAGTCAAACTGTGTTTTAATAATTTGAACTAATGAGAATTTTACATCAATTTGGTACAGATAGTTTCTGGTGTCACCAATTGAATTGATCCACTAACTTTTAATATTTATATCAAACCAAAACCATCTTTAAGAAAATGAAATTGGCTAGTAAATGATCGGAAGAGCCAGATAGAATTTCAGATAGGATTCCTGTTTTTTCAGCGCTAGTCTTCCTACATGTCAAGATTTATTACCATTATTTTGAACTTTAGCCTGTAGCACTTTCTACTAATAGAAACATCTGGGTGGTTGATCTGATCCTCTTTGAAGCACCAACCCTTTCTGGTTATTAAATATGCATGGATGGTGATTTTTAGGGCCTTCTAATTACTAATTTACATTTATATTGGAAACAGTTGAGCTTGACTGGTGAATGTGTCACAAAAGGACATTAGAATTGACCAAAGCTTGAAAGTCAACCAGAAAAAATACTCTAGGGACAATTCTTTTCACAGGATAAATTAATTCAAGAAAACTTGTTGTGGTAATTAAGAGAGACATCTCTGTAATTTATGTGAATCCGCTAATTTTGGGGAATGTTCAATTGTGAAAAATAGGGAAGTCAACTAAACAATAACTGTGTTTCCACTGACAGAAAAGCTGGCTTTAAGCGTGTGTTTCCACTGCAAAGCTTTCGGAGGTAATTTACAATAGGCAAAAGGGGGCGCACGCTATTGTTAACTAGTAGACAATAGGAAATAGGGGCAAACGCTATCGTTAACTAGTAGAGTAAATGGTAAGACTTGTAGATTGCGTCCTGTCTATAATGTGTTAATTTATGATCTAGGCTAAAGTCATTCAGGAACCAGTAAACACAATGTGTTGGGCAATAAAGCTAGCTTTAAGAGCTAGCTTTCCTTCACACTTCTCAGTGGAAACGTGATTATGGACCGAAATGTTTTAGCTAACTTATCAGAAATAGTGTTCACAACTCAAAGATTTGAGCTTGAAATCCTTGAAGTTAGTTATAATATACATTCAATAAATACTGCATATTAATCTACAAAACAAAGGTCACTAAATGACATTTATTTTGATTTAAAAAAAAACTGTCTAATGATCTAAAAAATACTTCTATTCTTCCTTTGAAATAAAATACACTCCATTAAAAAAGTTGAAAAGATGTCACACTTTATAAAAATCATCTATTCTGTGATCTCAATCAACTGAATGTCCCTCTGATTACTTCAATATGAAATTTAATCTTGTCAAGACATGAATGACATCAAAGTTCTGTTCTAAGTTAATAAAGCATCCAAGGTGGATAAGTAGTCTCCAGCAAGAAACAGGCTAGGGAAACAATTGTTTTGTCTTTTAAAGTCTAAGACAGATGGCACCTAATGATAATAGATAACTACGCATCAGTGCACATAGAAACAGAAAATCTAAAATGAAAACTACGGCTTAGCTAGAATTGTTAGATTGAATGTACCACTTACGGCTATTATTATAGATTTGTTTACATTTCTTTATTGTCATAGTAACGAAATATTTTTATATTACACTATTTTCTAATTAAAAGCTTGAGATTTCTCAAGTTAGTCACTGATTTTTCATGCTTCGTTGCTGATTTTTTATCTTTTTTATCAGCATGATTTAATATAAATGAATTACACAGACAAAATTACAGAATAATCAACTTCGAATTTTATAAAAACAAATAATTCTATTAAAGGCAAATTTGAATTTTGGAGATTTCTCTGAGAAGATGATAATCTTTAAAAGAAAAAGTCTGAAAAGCTGAATGAGGATCAAAGAAAAAATGTGAATTTGATAAAGAATTTGATTAATCTTAATTAATAGAATTAAGTCATGTAAAAAGAAGTCAGTTTCTATTGAATTAAGTTAATTAAGGGAGTGAATTCTATTTGCTTGTCAGCTCAAGATGTGACATTTTGTATTCAAGAAATTAAAAGATAAATTTAATTTAAGGAAGATGATTTTTGACTCAGTTGACTGAAATGCAATGACTGTATAATCTTATTCGAATAATTAAAAAAATGAGTTATTTTAAGTTCTGATTATTTTTTATTTTATATAAAAACCGACATGGCGTGGCTATTTCTTCTGACATTAAACTGGTGGTGGTATTACTAAGGAATTTAACTATTGTCAGAATTATTCCTGATTGTCTTTTATTTGTAGTTATCTCCCTTCACTAACAATTCTTTAGTACTGTGGTTTCTGTTGTACTGTTGGTAGTCAGAATAAAACCAACCAATTATCAGTGCTTCTGTTCATCGTGTAGGTTATAGTTTTTTTTTTCCACAGAAGTTTTATTTGGGGCAACTAAAATTAAAGCAGATAGATAAATAATTTATAAAGGATGAAATGGGATTAGAAATTTATAGTTGAATATTGTTTCAGAGTAATAATAGTTATTGAATGACCTTACCCCCTTTGACAATACAAAGTTTATCCCTTTTCAGGTAAAGTAAATGGACCAAGCTTTCTGAGAAACGTTCCAATTCTGGCCTGCAGTGTATTCAGAATAGTCTGAATAAATTGAAACACTCAAAGAGCAAAAGTTGTTAACTTGTTAAAATAAACTGTTAGTAAATGATATATACCTTCAGTTTGAAAAAAAAATACAGATTCTTTTGTACAAGAAAGAAAATAAATTGTTTGAAATGTTAGTAATTAGGATATCTTAAGACGGAAGATTTCTGACTTGTTTCAACTATTCTTTATTATTTCTAAGTCATTGAATCACCTTGTGGTTTGTTGTTGTGATAAGAACTAAACACCAATAAACATAAATCTTAGAAGTGAAAAAGAGAAGGGGGGATAAGAACACTATCAGTTTTGTGTGTTCTTTGTTGAGTCAGTTGGTTGGAATTTAAGTATTTTATAACAAGACTGTACCACTGGTACTTAGTTTTATTGGTTGAAGTTGAATCAGAAGTCTGTTTACAGGTGAGTTACTTAACTCTTTTCACAGCATCGGGGATGGGCATAGTCTGAGTATCATGAGGGTAAGGGGCCTACCACCCCATTACCAAATTATTTTTTATTTGTCAAATATAAATCAGATTAGAAAATTGTATAAAAGTTTGGTGAGAGCAAGGATTTAAGTTGTTATTTCATTTATATAGGAAACCTGCAGGTCTTCATAACATAACATAACATAATATTAAGTTTTTCTTGGGTTAATAAACACTGATAAATATGATTCATTCTTTTACTCATATAATAGTGTAGAGTCTGTTAAATGATGGGCTTTTTGCAATTAAGGGTGTACTTTATAGTTTTAAGTGGACAAGGTGCATGATGACAAGGAATTTGGTTGCTAACAGAGGTTTTCTAGTCTTTGCATTTAGTACACTTATATCATCCAATTGCACCAATCCAATTTCCAAAAATGAGTTCTAGAAAAACATGACAGATAGCTTTTGCTCAAAATTCAAGTGTGTAAGTGATATTATAATCTAGTCATGACTATTTTAATCCTTGGAACCACTGAGGTTAGATGGGAAATGAGATTTTGTGCAAATGGAAGCTATATGTGTAATACTTAAAGGGATATGTTCACTAACTGTTCGACCAAAAAACTTTTAGTCTCATGTTCCAAACTCTCCTCCAAAATATAAGCCTTTGAATCCCTCTGTATCCATAAATATCACCATTTGAAAGTCAAAATTACGATTCGTCGTTTAGTAAGACTATGACTAATATAGATTATGAAATGCATGTTAATAATTCTTGACAAGATTGTTTCTATGGTGATTTTGGTATTACATCTACACTAATAATTGGTCATAATGGTCTTCAAAGAAAACAACACAGACTTGTTGCTTCCTCTAATTTGAAAATTTTTTCAATTCCTCCTACTAAAATAGTAAGCAATCAGTAGTGAAATGTCAATGTTCAGAGTAGATTGGAATAAAACAAGATTTCTATCATTGTTCAAAGTGTCTATAGGGTAATCTGAAGACTGTAAAAATGAGGAAAATTTGTAATTTGTGAAAGTTTATTTGTTTAGCAGCTGTAGTTATCAATATGTTTTGTTATCAAGCGTTAAGTTATGTTTTTGTAGGTAGGTAAAAAGGTAATAGTAATATGTTAGAGTAGTAATTAAGGTGTTACAGTGACATAGTGTAACTTCTGTTACTTCATGTTACAATGATTTACCTGTACAACAGGTTGAAAACTTTATAGTTCTCAAGTATACTCACTAGAGCTTTCTTTTTCTGAGATTAGTATTGTACTTGGAAGCTGTGGTGATTGCTGGAATTGCTCAGTCAAATGAGGTTTTGCACTTTAAGTATGACCTGGTTGTGTTCTTCACATTAGTTTGGAATACCAGAATCTAAACCATCTTTAAGTGGAAGGAATGTTAAGAACCTTGTGTATTTTTTGATACAAAGATACATCTAAACTTGAATATTATGATATGTAATGTAAACAGGCAAGCATACTGATAACTGTTCCAATTCTAGCAAACCTCAAGAAGGTGGTATTTATAATAGTGTCGCATGAAAAAGACCATGCTTACTCTTTTCGAAACACCTGATAGTACTTCCCATATGGGAAGTCAACTGTTATATTATTAATGATTTTTGATTAACGGAATTTTGTTGCTTGTACAGATTTTTATTATCAGAACGGACTCAATAAATAAGTCTAGTGTAAATGTGTAACGGTTCCTATAAGTGTTTACTGCCTTTACTTCAAATATGACTGTCACCTTTTCCCATATAATTTCCAACTACAATTGAAAAACCTTTCTCAGACCACTTGTTTTTACTAGAAATGGTCAGAATGATGTACCTAGTGTAAATATCTCAATGATATTCAGTACAGTATGATGTACAACATCATTACATTTCAAAGAAGACTAGAAGTGTATTTGATGATCATGAAGCAGAAGATAATATAAATACATGTACCACCCCTGATGATTCTCAACTCAGATTATTCTTTAATTGATGTAATATTTTTAATTCCACTTAAATATTTGTACTGTAAAATTAGAATGTTGAAAATTCAACTTCATGCCATCATTAATTATATTTTAAATGTAAAAATGTTGTTTCAAGTTGTGAATTATAATATCAAATTAAGAATTTCAACACTGTCTGGGGGGTTGCTAATGATTTTTTACACTGTTGACGAGATGTTTTTGGTAATCCAGGGTATTTCTTCCTGTGGAGTTGTTTATACAAACATATCAAATGATTAGTAGAAAGCATTCCACGAATCCGAGAAATAAAAAGGTTGTAATTTATGAATTATATTTATGAAAACCATCTGGAGATTTTATTTGAAGTGGGAACTTGAGGAGTGTTACTTTTACATCATTCTAATAGAAGCTCTTTTATTCCTGTTATTTACCAGTTACCTTAGAACCTTCATGTGTATGTCCTGGGTTGTTAGGTGCCTTTATTACACAGGATATTATTATTATGTCCTTAATTCACTTTTTATGAACAATATAGCTTACTTAACATTAGGATACTGTCAGAAATATAACAGTTAAAGATTGATCTCAAACACACTGGAGTTCGAGATATTTTGACATTTGACTTTATGATATTTGAACAAAGCAAGGACACATTTTATATATATTTGACCATTTTAAACATAAAATTTCTCAAAAAGTTATTATTTTATGTACTAATTTGACAATTACTATGTCAAGTGCCGTTGATAACTGGGCATAGAAAATTACATTTGGTTTTTGTGGCAGTTGAAATTATTAAATACCGTACCAAAAATCTTTGAGTTAAGCTAAGATTCCATATATGCATCAAACGGATCCGTTATGCGTCATCCGTTATCAAAATCAAAATGGTTGGTTTTAGAGGGTATGATTCCATATATGAGGTAGCGATAACCATTTCGATTTTTTTTTTTTTACGCATGACGCGTATATGGAATCTTAGCTTTAGTCTGCCAATAACATGATTAGTATTGTGCATAGCTTCAATAATATGTGAAATCAATCTTCCTCATATGACTTTATTTTTTACTGCAGGATCATTCCTATTCTCCACAATAGGAAAAAAAACTATAACCTGTTTTCAATTAAAATATTTCATTGTTAAAGAAAGAAATTCATTTATGTTGGAATTTTAACTTTTAACTGTCAGTAATAATCAGACTTTGATTATATCCACTTTAAATTGCTGCCATCTTGAAATTGTTAAAATATTTTACAAATGTAAATCTGTCAGTGAACCAACCTGTTTTGTTTTAATTTGTAAAATTGGTGAATAAATTAAGATGTAGATGACAAGATTTGTCTGTGAAAGAATTCCTGGAAGCCAGTAACTATGATGTTAGTCTGATAGTGATAAGAAAAAGATAAGAATTGGTCTGAAATTCTAGGATGGTACATCTTTTCACATCCTGTTATGGGACATATTTACCTTCTGGCCAGTTCTGGAATGTTTTCTGTAAATGAAATGGGTCATTTTCATTGAATTTTTTAGCCATAGAATCATTCTTCTTTTCATGTTAAAGAACTGGGTTACCAGCAGAAGGTCTGCAGTGGTTTTTTCTCTTAATTGATGGCCCATTTGGTGCTGGTGCTTCTTAATGCATTTCATTCCATATTTCTTAATTGCTTGTTAAATGAAGTGTTAAGCAAAAATAAAATTTACTCCTGGATATATCAAAACATCATTAACAGGTTTTCTGTACAGAATTTGCAGTCATTAAACAAGATTTGTATAATCTGTGTTTTGTTTGTATTTAGTCAAAACATAGCATGTACAAAGTTCAGATAAGAAGTCAAACCATGCACTATGTTTTTATACTAAGTTAGTTTCTCACACCTATTAGTACTGGTTTACTCAAATATTGGAAGTAAATTTCACACATTCTGTAAACTGGCCATGTTATTTCTGTGATAAAATATTTGATAAGGATTGTGTTAAATAGTTAATTTGACTGGAAGTAGATAAGACAGTTTTAAAGTAATTAGAATTCCCTGACAAGAACTGTCCATCATCATGGTTGCTTTATGTGAAAATTTCACTCATCAGATTGCTTGAAGAATTCTAAAACATGATTTAATGTTTGGTCTAGAGAAAGTTATCTTAATAATATGAGTGATAGGTGAAATACATACTGTCCAGTTTGATTTCCTACCCTTTTAGCCTGTAACCCTTTAAACAATGAGTGGAGAAAAGTTAAATGTCATATGCCCTTCAAGCTTCAAAGTCTGAAACATATGATGTCACTTAGGAACTGCCACTTTCAAAGACTCTCAGAATTTTGTAACTGATCGAGTAACTGTTGCTATCCCACCACAAAGTTACTTAATTGCATGAATTAAAATATCAACTACTCAAATCATCAGACCATATATTTCTATGGACAGAAGACATTTCAAGATTTCATTTCATTTCATTTTTGAAATTCATAATGGATATTAGTATTCTTTTTTCTTTTTTTTTGGTCGACAGAACCCTTTAAAAATTTGCCACTCGCGGTGCCGTTGAATTTGAAGCATGTTATATTTCAGCTCCCCCCCCCTTTCTCCAAATCCTGGATCCGCCCCTGATTATTTTCTAAATTGTTAAAGAACACAAAGTGCAATCAAATATGAACTTTGTATCAACAAACAGGTAATATTATTTCACATGGATGATCTTACCTGTTAGAATGTGAACAGATCACTGGATAAAAACACAATTACTAAATATTATTTTTGATTATCTCCCTTACATTTCAGAGTTTACATTTGTAACTTGACTTCTGATGATTTCTACAGTTCAATAATATTTAGGAAAAGATAAAATAAATTCCCCAGAGTTAACATGATTTTTAGTTTATCTAACAACAAATATTTAGAATAGAATAATATTATAAGATATAGCGGGAATGATATTTCAAACACAAGGAAATTTCACAGATAAAACTTCAAGGGTAGTCTGCTTTTGTGTAAATTCTAGATAAAGCAGAAAGTTATTTCAGTTGCACAAAGTTTACTTTACATGGTTTTATCCTTAATCATTTCCCGTTTATTATTGAAAAAATATTATGAAATGAAATGGCTGTTTCCTGTGAGGTTTAGATTTGATCTGAGGTGTTAATCTGTATATGAAGTAATGAAAATGTATTTTAGAACTGTTTAGTTGTTTTAGTGCCAGGTTTAGTAAAAGATTTAGTGGGTCACTGTTTATTGGATTTATCACATTACATCAACACAATTGGCATGGAATAGTAATTACAAATCGAACGTTTACAATTTCTTTATATCAATTTCAAAGTTTTAAGAGAGATACCAATATTCTGCCTTATTTTTGTTTGGTGATGAGTTTTCGTTGGAACCCCAGAGCTTAAATTTATGGAGTCCTTTCATTTTGGTTGGTAAATATTATCATATCGACAATCTAGTAGGTATATTATTCAAAGTAACCTAAAGGTCAGAAAAAAACTTGTTTCATTATGGCTTTAATTATATAAAAAACCTGATCTGAGTTAACTGCATGACTGGGTAATATGTCTCCAATAAAGCTTTCTGCAATAAAATCTATTCCAATTCAAAGGAAAAGCAACAAGTTCATTTGCTAGTAATTGAAGTTAAATTAGTTTTCTCATGAACAGTTCTTCTAGCCACCAATATCTCATTTCAAATTGAAAATAACCCCACATATGACGGTGAAACCTAATAATGTACAGAAACATATTTAAGCCATATTGAAATTGATTTTTGGTCTTGAAAACAGGGAAGTGTTTTCGTATAATTTGTTTTCAAAACACGACAATGTTGAATCAGTCACCCATCATTAATGATAAATAAATTAACATGTTCTAGAAATAAACATTGGTTTACAGTTCAGACATTACTACTTGTTACTTTAAAAAACAAGCTAACAATCTCATTTCAATATACCGTATATTGTTTATATAATGAAAGAAATTTGGTGAGAATTATAAACTTGACTGTTAAATGCGCCATACATTAAGAGGGTTAAGTACAGAACTGGATTTATGAAGCTGTTGCCCAAGCTGATAGCAATATCAACGTATAAAGTTTGTTATTCCGTGTTTATATTGTATAATATTAATCTGAATACCTGAATATAATGTTAACATCAGTCATTCTAATCTGCTCAGTTACAGAACAGAATGTTATGTGGAATTAACAAGGAAACAAGTTTACTTTTCTGGAACTTTAATTGTGACCTATTTAAAACAATTCAGAAAATATATAGGGCCTATTGTACTAGACATAATATATCAGTAGACTTTTATTAATCAAAGAATGAGATACCCTGAAAGTACAGCCATTTCCTAAAGCAAACAACACATTTCTTTTTTGTTGACATTTTTTTCCAAAAATGGCATCAATACAAGTGAAACCAGACTATGTAGGTTTGAAACAATGTTTATTTTAGACCTTATTTCATCTAGCACCATCCATCACTGCCAATACCAAACATGTCAATATGGCGCTCTAATTAACTATTTTCTTTCTACAATTACAAATCAAGAGCGAAAAAGGCAATAATATGTCTGATATATATATAATGAAATGACATCGACACCATAGGATGATTGTAGGTCTTTAAGATATTAATGAGCATTAACCTCTCTCCAAAATAGCCTATTTAAAACCATAGGTGTTGGTTTTACAGCAAATTGGTGACTAGGTTGCATGTAATTGTAGTGGGTCTGTGGACTGATCCAAAAAATCATGACCCCTATACTATTAAAAAACATTTGTTTCCTTCTTGATAAATTGTGCATAAAACTATGGTAAAGCAGATGATATGTATCACCTTCAACTTGCTGAATTATCAGTAAAATGTTGAGTTGTGCCCCAGACAATAGATATCAGGTCTGTAATCCAAGTTATTTTTAAGATATCTCTCTAAGTTATATGGTAATATTGTAATAAGTGTAGTAAGAAACTAAAGTTTATAATAATATGTCTGAGTTTGTGATTAAACTTTTATTGTTTTTCGGTCTGGTATTCTAGAAGACGTGGACAATTTGTGAGTATTGTTGTACTAAAATTCAATAAGATTTGAAGATATAGGCCTACTCATTTTTCTGTTGTTAAGGCGAAATCTGAATCCGTCCACTTTCTCATAGGCAAGTCTGTGAACAAATGATGTTTTTAAAGTCATTTTTGTTGAGTAAATAAGGGTGGTTCTCTTTTGCAATGGATGTCTAAGGGCTATGTTTCGATTGACTTTAATGAACTTTTGCCATGTAACCTTCACAAACCAGTACTTAGTCTAAGATTATGCGATAAAGTGACATACCAGGTGTACAATAGAACTGTAAGGATAATACCAATATTATTGTCTGAATATTTCTGATCTATAAATATTGTCTAAAATAATATCATAGCAATATAAAACATATGTATGACATAACAGTTAATATAATACCAACATTCTAACATAGTATATTATATTCTTATATACTCTAATGACTTTACATCATCAACTTGATGGCCATCTAACCTTTGTTTAATTACAATTCATGGGCATTTCTGATGAAAAGCCTGCCTTTCAGTGCAGATTCTTATTTCAAATAGCCTCTTACTTACATGATTGTGTTGCTTCAGCAGGAAATAAAAGTGACCAATCCAATAAATAACAACAAGGCTATGCTATAGCTTCATTTGTAACTTTGATCCAGATCTAAATGTTGAGATGGTTATTTAACTATGGAAAATTGTGTTCATATTAATAATGTCTACTTAACATTAAAGTTACAATCCTTGTAAACTCTATAAATGAAAGTAAAACTGTTGATGGATAATAACAATGTTAATTGTTTCTTTAACTTCCTCTTTTAAGTGTTAAGAATCTTACATGAAAAAGATGTTGATGATAAGAATGATTTAGAAACAGAATGCAACAGCCTGATTTCACAATCTTTTAATTTAAACTGACAACCAAATTTGTTGAACTTTTTTCTTAAAACCACTTTATTGAGATTTTATGAACAACTGTTAAAAATATGGACATAAAATTCTTGTGGGAAAATACAACCAAAAGGAAAAATATGGTAGTTGTTAAAAATTCTTTTATTTTTTAAAATTATTGAATCATGTTCAACCTGCAGTAAATGTGTCATAAAAATGTTTTGGTGATGAAATTGGTTTAGTCGCAGATATACAAGATAAAATATATCTTACATGTACTTGAATTGTTGATTCTGATTTCTTTAAGGACTATTTTTACCACTAACAGGGGCGGATACAGAATTTGATGTAAGGGGGGGGGGGGGCGCAGAATAAAATTTCGCCGAGCAGAGCGAATCGAAAATTTATTTGAGGTTAAAATAATCAAAGTTATTGAAACATTCTTCTGGAGTGGGTACAATGTAGATAGATATCTTGCCAAGCGAAGTGTGGCGAGAAACATTTGTGGTAAAATGGTGCGGACAACCCATGCTTTGCAAATTTTAGGGGCGCACGCCCGCCACACCCCTACCTAAATTCCGCCCCTGACTAAAGCAACATGCACATTGGTTTGAAATAGGCACTTACATAGCCAAAGTTTGTGTTTCTGTGTGCTGCATGCCAAGTTAATATCAAAACTTTTTAAAAGTAAAAATAATTTTTGAACTTTAAATAACATAATTTTGTTTAAAAGTGACAAAATCAGGGGAAATAAATATATTTAGAAGTGAGCCTCAAACGAGTGGTACCATCAGGTGTTTTAAAGGCAGTTACAGTTGAAACCAATCCAGTACCGTTCCTTAAAATGTGGTTCTACAAGCCTTGTTTCAGTTTTGAGTGAACCATTATGTGAACATTTTCTAACCACACTTTTTAGTCTCCTGAGATGTAAACTCTGGTAACCTTGATGATAATATTCCATCTTGTAAACATTAAATAACAAAGTAATGTGAGAATTTTCAACTTTGATCATTTCCCAATTCTTTTATTTCATTTTATTCTTACAATATGTTGCAATATGATGACAATATCTGAACCAGCATGTAAACATTTGTTACCATGATGTCAAACTTGATTGAAACAATATTGTATACAATGTTTAATGTTCATGTAGATTTTATAAAATTTATTTAAGAATCATGAAAAGTTGCATCATACAGTTTATTTTCCTTATTTCTTAAACAATCTCTACCCTTTCAGTTAACAAATACCTTGATCCATAGTCATACATCATGATTGGGCAAAGGTAACGGACCTGTAGACATCTGAGGGAGCTGCAGTGGTCAGTAAGTTAAGATGCTTGCTCACTGAACTGAATGCCTTGGGTTCAATCCTGGTATTGGTCGAGATGATACCTCTGGATTTTTCAACCCAGTTTCACCTGTCAGTGATGCAGGTCAAAGGGGCTGACATGGAAAAAGCATCTAGTCATTTGGATGTGACAATAAACCATGGCTCTGTGCACTTCATGGTGTTTGCCTGTCCTCATTAGCGCATAAAGTTTTAGAAAAGCAGGATGTTAAACTCTTTCCTTTTCATTTGTAAACTTCTGATCACCTAGCAGAAATAGCAGATAATATACACATATGAGTAAGCTTTAATGTTGCTTCTGAAAGTCGGACCTTGGTATTTAAAGGCAGGATTCTAATGTCTTTGGGAACAATATCATACTGATGTAATGTTCTCATCACATTCTTACCTAAATAGTTGGGAGCTGTGGTGGCTCATTGAGTTGGGCGTTTAATTGCTAAGGTCCAGGGGTCCATCCTGGCAGCATAGGTGAAGATAGTACCTACAAATTTTATCATTTACCTATCCCCATTAGCTCTAACAGGTGCTAAAAAAGTAGGACATAAAACATTCAATTAAATAATCACTTGCTACATTCAAGAATCATACATGATTGGGCAAAGGTAACGGACCTGTAGACATCTGAGGGAGCTGCAGTGGTCAGTGAGTTAAGATGCTTGCTCACTGAACTGAATGCCTTGGGTTCAATCCTGGTATTGGTCGAGATGATTTTTCAACCCAGTTTCACCTGTCAGTGATGCAGGTCAAAAGGGGCTGACATGGATTATTCTTCTTTAGTCAATTTACAATGACTATATAGAAGAATAAAAGTAAAAGTAATGAAATATTTGAAACAATTGATGTTATTGTAGTTTGTAATCATATAAAATGTTCAGTATAGATAATAATGTGTAATTTGACTATATGTGGATTATTAATGTTATAATTTTATGAGATTAGTCTGGCTATGGACAGTAATGAATATCATTGATTGATGTAAATTATATTATATTTGATATATTTCAACATTTATAGCATTTTAATATCATGGCAAGTTTATTATATATTTACATGTCATCTGATTGATATCTGCCTCACAGCATCGTAGTAGTGATGGTAGGAGTAACATTAGGGGTTGATCACACTACAGGAAGAGCGATGAATAGCAGCATCAATGTACAGATGGTTTTCAATGAAGAGACATTAAGCTGTTTACATCGCAAGCGGAACGATGCAGCACGAAGAAGAGAAGAGCCATACACTGTTCTGCACTGTACTGCTCCGTCCTGCTCTGCTCTGTAAGTAGTGTGATCAGACCTTTGACATATACATTGAAGCAAAAGATCCATAGTTATTAAGTTTTCTTTCTTCATAATACCACACAAGGCGAGATCAGCACACAGATATGGATAGAAATTAAAGGTTGAATTTATTAACTGGTATTGGCAGTAATTTTCAGCTTGTCCGCTCGATGGTTTTCAGGGTGTGCAAAAATCTGAGTTCAGACTTTCTAATGTTCTGATGTGTCCTTCAGTGTTTATTTATATACAATGAATTCAATATTCAGCTTTTATCATTGCCTTTCTTGAAGTGTATCATCTGTCTTTTCCTGTTATTTGTCAAATTTTCTTGAAACTAGCAAGAACTTTCATCTCAAGCTTATTTAATTACAGAATGATAGATGACTAAGTAATCAAGACTATACAGGCATTAGTAATTATCTACCTTTGATTCCTATACTATCACATGTTATAGTAAATCTCATTTATCAAACCTATTATTTATTGTGTGCTAAACAATTAGTTCTCTCCATGTCATGATCACCTCTATAAAGACTTGATAGTTACAAATTACATAGACTTTTTCCTGAATTTTTCTAGTTGCTCTATTGTCTTTTGGTACATATTGTTCATTTCTATGGAAAACTAGAATCTTGCTTAGACAGTGCAACATTATCAACTTAATCTCAAGGTTTTGAAATGTTTCAAAGGGACAACTGTAAAAATATTTTACCTGTAAGCAGGTTTTGAAAAGGCAATGACTGTTGTTGACAACCATTTGTGGATGAAAAAGAACAACATGGGTGACAACATTATACCTTCACAATTAATGTGGGTGTATAAAGATATATCCTAAAAAAGCAGTCTATTCCTTTTAATCATTGCAACAATTCTATGAAAACTGGTGGCAATTTTCAGGCAAATACTTTTATTGTGGTTTATTTTTTTTCTAGAATTTTTCTCTTATCAAAAGTAGTCTTTAAGCCAAAAATCAATATGGATTTAAAGCAGTCTGTACCTTTTGAAATAGATATAGATATACCTAAACTATTAATTTAATCTGGTGAAATGTTTTTTCTAAGGCTTAATTTGACTTTGAACTAAGTTGATACCTTGAAGAAATGATTGAAGTTAGAGATAACCAAGGAAAGATAACTTTGATGATAGAATATGACTGCGGGCAGTAGATCAACGTGATGTCTGCTGGCAAATTACATGTAACTTTAACTTAATTCAACATCCATTTCTAGAATATGCTGGTATCTTGTTATCAATTGTTATCTAGAATTGATAGCGAGTGAAACCTTGTCTCTTTGAAGTTGAACGACTGGAGATGGGAGGTTTTGATATTATAAAAACTTAAGACAAAGCTATCCAACTGTTAACTCAACAGGTCCTTACAATGATACTGCTATTGTCATTAGAAGAGAAGAAAACTGATAAGAAGATATCCCACCATGAGTTGTGTTTGAGAACTAAAGAGATTGATCACAACTATAATATATCTAAATATATAATCTTAACTCAATGGGGAACTATTTTTACAGTACATAAATCTCACCAAGTTGTTTTTATTTTTTTAAATATTACTTGAGATTGTAAGGTTTGGAATGGTGTATTTTTTTAAAGACCTGCTAGACTTGACATGCACTTATTTTGAAAATATGCTTTTGAATGCATCCAACACTGGGGAATTTATTTTTGCAGAAAAAAGTGCACTTTGGTGGCACGTCAGTTGGAACAGAAGTCTAATTAATGACCTTGAAATGATGCCTACAGTTATATCATCCTATTTCTCAGATCTTAATCAGAACTGATAATATTACAGATTGTAAGGGAGATAACCCAGTCTCCTAGTATTTGATCATGGTACATTTAATGAGTTATGATAATGTTTATGGGTATGGCACACTTATAGTTTCCCTTCACTGACTTCTATAAACAAGTTTCAACATCGTTAATGAGTTAACCCCCTTGGAGCCTGTATTTAATTTGAGGTTTACCTAACTGGTTTTAATTAATTTGAAATTATACAGAGCTCAGTAGGTCTATAAATTAAACATCTAGATAACTATTTAATAAGAGGCACACTTCTTTTAAATTTCAAGTGTCTATTAGGAAGAATTTCAAACATTTGAATAAAAGTTGTAGATTAAACAGCAGTTTTTGATGTTTTATTAATTGATGTATGCTTCATCTCAATTTGGACAAGAATTAAAGACTCAATAATATACTTCAAAGAGTAAATAACATTAAATTTGAGACAGAATGTTGGCCAAACTATTGATAAGTTACTGAAGAAAAAAGGAAGATGAAAAATTGTGATGGTTGTATAGTGAAATGATTAAATAGAAAGTGTGTTATTTTGATATATAATCTGTATGATTTCAATATAAACATGGTGCCTACTTTACTCCTTCAATTCCAAGTCTAGACTAAGTTACAATTTGTAAAAACAAAACGTGATATGTAGAGAAGTATTCTGTATAAAACTGATAGCCTCTCTTGCTTCACTGCTTCTACTCTTAAATAGTTCAATATTTCTATCTTGTAACCATTCAAAACTTGTTATATGCCATTAAGAACACTTTTAATTTCTCGATGACCAAATAAAGACATATTAAACGCAAATGGAAAATCAAATTTACTAGACGAGAAATGTTTATTTATCAAAAACGGTTCCAAATTTGGTCATTACTAGCAATATTTCAATCAGAACCATGCCAGACATAAATAATTATTTTAAGTGGAAAATGAAACCGAGCATTGAATTTGATTTATTACTTTCCAAGAGGCTTTTCAAAGATTTCCTAAGATTTTCATATAGTTAGCAGTCTAAACAGTATCTCAAGACAGTACTGAAGTGATGTAAGCTATAATGCAAGACCTATATTTAAGTAAAAACCTTGGATCATGAGGTTTTTCTTGTTGTCAGGAAGTACAGCCGTCCTGAATTATTTGGAAAAACACACAACAAAATTGAAAATGATTGCCACCTCCAATTGTAAGAGTGAACATTGACCATAACAACCAAAACTGAGAAGTAAACCCAAAAAATGTAAAGAAACCAGCAAAAGTTGGTATTATGCATTTTCGTACTGTCAAACACTGCTATAATAATCTTATTTTAACTGAAATTCATACAGATAGGTTTAATGGTTGTCTTGATAAAAACCCTATAAGCAAAAACAAAAATAAACTGTTTAAATTGTGGCCTGGAGACTGAGTACCTGAATGCTGCTCCATTTTGGATTGCTACAAAAACTGTATTGACATATGAATCCTACATGATAAACTAGTGAAAGTTCTATAAATCTACCTAAATAAAACATTCCAGACCTCTTTATGTTCAAGTGTTCCTATATTTATTCTAAATTCATAATATTTTAATAGAAATTATCTGGAAACATATTAACACCCTATTGTTACAATTTATCACATAAAACCTGAATATTGAGGGACTGCGTGAGGGACTCCTTGAGATCTTAAGTCAACAGATCATTTATTGTTTTGGAATAAAGAATTATTAGAGATTATAATGACTGTTTACAGACTAACTATGGTTCAATTAGTCACTTCCTATTATAATGTGATTGATCCATAATATAGATTGACCTAGGTCAGCGCAGGTTGCTTCATTGTTAAGATGTAAATCGGTAGCGAGACCACACACTGTCCTCTATTGTTTTTACATAGTAGATTTTAGCAGTAATTGGTGATATGTTTTGTAATTAGTATATATCTAAGATGAATATGTGGTTAACATAACCAGGTAATGGTCAATATTGATATAGAAATATTGATATTGATCTATAATCATTGTCATATACATGTATGGTTTAGTTATGAATGAGGCAGGATATGCTAACTTCTTTCAGCATCTTCTAACATGCAAACAAGAATCAGGTTCATGCTTTATTTCTTGCTTTTTGAGGATTCAGTAATTGATTCTGTAGTATATTTGTTGGTTTAAGCAGGGTTTTTAAATACTAACTTCATTTAAAATTTGGTAGATTATTGCTTTTTCAATTTTATAGCTGTGTGTAAACCAATTTAGAATTTATCGTCATTTATTTTATTTTATCGAGCTTTCAGAAATACAATTGAAATACCTAGCTTAATGTCACATTTATTGTAAATTCAATTTTGCTTTTTGTCATGTTAAATTACGTATTGAAAGCGATATGTGGTATTTGTCTGTTTTTCATTATATATCTAGACAAAAACACAAATTGTATTCTGATGTATTTACGGTAAAACTGTGTCCTTTAATAGGGTGGAAATTACTCGCGTCAAGATGAAAGTCAATTGGAATAAAATTGATGACCAAATGAGATGGTTATTTGTATAAAATCTTGTTTTTTTCTCTGGTGGTTCTAGATAATCTAACCACATGAAATTACATGGAATTGGAAAATAGTTTGTGATGATAGAATGGTAAAGATTGGTTATTGTGTAGAATAGATTAGAAAATTAGATGTCTTTACTACATCATAAACTTTGAATCCCAATCTCATGTACACTTTAATTAAATAAGGCTTAAGGATGTGTCAATGGAAGTTGCAGAAGCCAAGCGAACAATTGCCTCATGATCAAATTTGCAGACGACACGTCTCTTGTTGGTAAGCTCAGCAATGACGAATCAGCAATCTTTTACCGCAGTGAGATCCAAAACTTTGTACAATATTGTAACGATAATTTCTTGCATTTAAACGCAAGTAAAACCAAAGAATTGGTAATTGATTTTAGGAAACAAAAACATCCTCTTCAACCGATTGTGATTAACAACTGTGAAATTGATATTGTTGACCAGTACAAATACTTAGGAACAATACTGGACTCAAAACTAACTTGGACGGCAAACACTGATTTTATTTATAAAAAATGTCTCAAACGTTTATATTTTTTAAGGCGCCTCAATTCATTTCATATCGATAAACATATCATGCATATGTTTTACACATCGTTTATACAAAGTGTGCTGACTTTCAACATTCTCTGTTGGTACGGAAATCTTTCTACTGTCAATAAAAACAAGCTTACTAAAATTATCAATATATGCAGCAAATTAACTAGAACACAATGTAAATCACTAAACACAATCTTCGAAAGCCAGTTAGTTAAAAAAACCCGAGAAACTTCTCCACGACTATACGCATGTTTTATCAGATAATCACATTCCCCTACCCTCTGGTCAGAGATTTCTAGCCCCTCTTGCAAAAAGTAACAGAGCCCTTCACTCTTTTATCCCTCTTAGCATTCGCATGTTTAATTCTAAAGACAGGTCTGACGAAAACGCCATCTCTTCTATCCATCAGCGATAAATATATAATACCACTGTATGTAACTATGTTCTTGTTTGTCTGTTTGTATGTATGTTAGTTCCAATTGTTTGTGTTTTCTATTTATTATTTTTATATCCGAGATATCGCTTGCTGTAAAATGAATTTCCTTTTTCGGGATAATAAAGATTTATTATTATTATTATTAATGGATTGCTTCATGAACATCTATCAGATTTTTAGTAAGTTTTACATGGAACATCCAAAACTTCTTATTAAAACTTCAACTGTTCAGGGAGTCACATATATGAATATGACAGTGTCCTAACCTAATATATACCATTACATGTGTTGAAAAGAAAAGGAAAAATAAATTCAGAACATAAATTTATTTAATAAAAGTCATTAATAAAACTGGATGTGAATATACATAAAACAACAAGATCAAAGGCTGAATAACACGATATTATAACTATTGTTTTATTTCTTTTGACAGTGACAACATTTTTCTTTGTCAGGACAATTCATCTTCTGACAGTTATTGTTATTAAAAGAAATTTAATAAATGTTTGTGTTTATAACCTTAATTTCCCCATTTGTCTTGAGCAACAATACTTTAGATTGATCATCATCTTGCACACCTAGCTTGAGAACATCAGATTGATCTCCATATAGCTCATCTAGCTTGAGAACATCAGATTGATCCTCATCTTGCACACCTAGCTTGAGAACATCAGATTGATCCTCATCTTGCACACCTAGCTAGAGAACATCAGATTGATCCTCATACATATAGCACACCTAGCTAGAGAACATCAGATTGATCCTCATCTTGCACACCTAGCTTGAGAACATCAGATTGATCCTCATATTGCACTCCTAGCTTGAGAACATCAGATTGATCATCATATTGTACGCCTAGCTTGAGAACAACAAATTGATCATCATATTGTACGCCCAGCTTGAGAAAAACAAATTGATCCTCATAAAGCACACTTATCTTGAAAATATCAGATTGATACTCATCTTGCACACCTAGCCTGAGAACATCAGATTGATACTCAAATTGTGCACCTAGCTTGAGAACATCAGATTGATCCTCATCTTGCACACCTAGCTTGAGAACATCAGATTGATCATCATATAGCATACCTAGCTAGAGAACATCAGATTGATCATCATATAGCACACCTAGCTTGAGAACATCAGATTGATCATCATATAGCACACCTAGCTTGAAAATATCAGATTGATACTCAAATTGTGCACCTAGCTTGAGAACATCAGACTGATACTCAAATTGTGCACCTAGCTTGAGAACATCAGATTGATACTCAAATTGTGCACCTAGCTTGAGAACATCAGATTGATCCTCATCTTGCACACCTAGCTTGAGAACATCAGATTGATCATCATATAGCACACCTAGCTTGAAAATATCAGACTGATCCTCATATCGTACACCTAGCTTGAGAACATCAGATAGATCCTCATATAGCACACCTAGCTTGAGAACATCAGATTGATCCTCATTTTGTGCACCTAGCTTGAGAACATCAGATAGATCCTCATATAGCACACCTAGCTTGAGAACATCAGACTGATCCTCATATCGTACACCTAGCTTGAGAACATCAGTTTGATCCTCATATTCAACACCTAGCTGATTGAAGAGCAAAACAATCAAGAATACAAAAGATTTCAGATATTTGTGTCTAAATTAATGCAGTTTAACAGATATAGAAAAGTTGTTGAAATGTGACATTTAACCAGATTCTGTTGCTTTACTAAATGAGGTGCATTCTTGTGTGTCACTTTAGTTTTTGCACTAACAAAAAACCAATTGATCAACCCTTTAAGCAATTGGAATTGTCCTATCAATGAGCCGAAATTGGATAGATAGAAAGATATCCTATAACATAACTCTCATTGGAGAAGGTCTAATGAGTAAATCTGCTTTCTGATACAGATATCATTAACTTTCTTCATTTCTTATTACCTTCTATAACAACTATACAATGACAAACTTGACAATTTAAATACACAGGCTCACGACATCACTATTCTTATTATACGTAATTCACTATCTTTATTACTGTCAGTCCACAGCACAAATTGACAGGAGACTGCTGCTGATCTTTCTGCGATACTACTGTTTTATCTGCGGGATTATTGTTTTTACACATCAATAACAGAAGTGCATTATTAATCTGAGTGGTAACCGATAGCGACATGGCTAATCAGGTAGAATTTATTTCTTTTTTATTTCAAAATTGATTTCATTGAAAAAAAAACTTTCCTTTCTAACATTTTGAAATTTGATTCTCTATCCATCATTTCTATAAAGAATAAAGTAAATTGAAAATATTTTAGGAACATTTTTACAGATCCATAATGGAATTTAGTTATAGAATTAGTTAAAAATAGATTATTTGTTTGTCATTTAACAAAATCTAATGTTATTAATTCTGAGCAGATTTCATTTTAATTTACTTTATTTGGTAATAAAGATGACTTCCTCTGCTGGTTGTCTTGATCAAAAGTTTTCTAAACTATCAATGATTATAATTCAACTTGATTATTTGGCTAAGCTTTAGGTAAGTTTGTGCTTTTTCAATGTACGGTACTGAAATAACTTTTTGTTTATGTATTTTTACTGAATTGAAATAGTTTTGTTCGAATTTATATCTTCATTGAAATAGTTACGTTCAAAATTATATCTTCATTGAAATAGTTACGTTCAAAATTATATCTTCATTGAAATAGTTCTGTTCAAAATTATATCTTCATTGAAATAGTTACGTTTAAAATTATATCTTCATTGAACTAGTTCTGTTCAAAGTTCTATCTTCATTGAAATAGTTACGTTCAAAATTATATCTTCATTGAAATAGTTACGTTCAAAATTATATCTTCATTGAACTAGTTCTGTTCAAAGTTCTATCTTCATTGAAATAGTTACGTTCAAAATTATATCTTCATTAAACTAGTTCTGTTCAAAGTTCTATCTTCATTGAAATAGTTACGTTCAAAATTATATCTTCATTGAACTAGTTCTGTTCAAAGTTCTATCTTCATTGAAATAGTTACGTTCAAAATTATATCTTCATTAAACTAGTTCTGTTCAAAGTTCTATCTTCATTGAAATAGTTACGTTCAAAATTATATCTTCATTAAACTAGTTCTGTTCAAAGTTCTATCTGAATTGAAATAGTTTCGTTCAAAGTTACATCTTGATTAAATCTTGATAGGAATAGTTCTCTTCAAAGTTTTTTCAAATTATATCTTGATTTGAAGATTTTTATTCAAAGTTATATCTTGAGTAAATGCTCTGTTCAAACTTGTATCTTAATTATAAGTTTTGTTCAAAATTATCTTGATTGGAAGAGTTTTATTCGAAAGTTATATCTTGATTGAAAGAGTTTTATTCCAAAGTTATATCTTGATTGGAAGAGTTTTATTCGAAAGTTATATCTTGATTAAAGAGCTCTGTTCAAATTTGTATCTTAATTATAAGTTTGGTTCAAAGTTATATCTTGATTGGAAGAGTTTTATTCAGAGTTATATCTTGATTAAAGAGCTCTGTTCAAATTTGTATCAGCTCTGTTCAAATTTGTATCTTAGTTAGAATAGTTCAGTTCAAAGTTATATCTTGCTTGAAATAGTTCCATTCAAAGTTGTATCTTGGGTGAAATAGTTCCATTCAAAGTTATATCTCGGTTGAAATAGTTCTGTTCAGAGTTACATCTTTATTTGAAATAGTTTTATGAAGTGAAATGGAGTTTTACGTCCTATTTTTATGCACCTGTTTGGGCTCATGCCATGCAGTGTGCATGCATTTATGCTAAAAGTATTGCATGTGAAGTGAAAATGACTGTAGACCATACTAGATTGACAGTAGAATACAGTAGAGGGATTAGAATAATGAAGGATTAAGTCTGATATGAGCTTAGGTAGATTAATTAACTGACGGTCTGACAGTTGATTGTAATGAAGTCTAGTATATTTCTACTGTGATGTCAGGAAAGCTTAATATATGTGATATGGGTATAAAATGTAAGATTTGAGATGTCATTGTAGAGAGTTTCTGTCAGTTAATGTCTAGTTTCTTATAATATTAACTAGGACTAATTTATTCTCATCAGATATTTTAAATAGCACCTGCTTCCTTTTCATTGATATATTCTTAATTTATCTGTATCTTTCCAAAAACTGCTATATAGGCCGTTTGATCCTTAATGCATTTCATTTCTTTCCAAAAACCAATGATTATTTTGTTTCCATCAGATACAATGGCCTCTAGGTGTAGCAATGGCCTCCTTGTGTATTTCTATTCTGATTAAGTTCATCTCTTAGTACTCTTGAATGTTGGTCCTCATTTGCACAAAATGGCACAGAACAGGATCACATAATCTAGAGTTTTAGGACTTGCAATATAAGGTGGCCCTTTATGGAATGAAATGGTGATATTGTGTGTCTGTTTTACCTTTCTGATTCATGTTTGTGTCGAGAACAGTAGGCTACATTCCCATTGACACCAACTATGACTTGATGTTTGATTCAGAATATCTACAGTATCAAAACCTGTTGACAAGTTTACAAATATGATCTGTTTGATTCAAATCTTAGTGTTTCTAGAATGATTCAGAAACATGCTGTATCTTAACTGTAAAAAAACAGTAAGTTTTGTTTGTGTTAAACCTACCCTTATCATACATCAACTTCAAAAACATTTCTAATATAAAAAGACAGGAAAAGAGAAAAAAAAGTTTTCTACAGACGTTTTTCATCGATTTTATGATTGACAAACGTGAAAATTGTCCAAAGATGACAATTTGTTGCGTGTTGATTTGCGAGTAGTTTCAGTGTATTGATACTTATTGATGAGAGATGGCGCCACACAGCATTCATTAGATTTCATTAGTAGATCGTATCATTTTCATGCCTCAGATAATCAACAGATTTTTACTAACATCATGATTCTGAAGAGAAAATCTCTCTTGTGGAATGATTTTTTGAGATAAATGTTACCATATCACGGTATATGTCACCAATAATGGAATTGTCTAATGAAATAAAATCATTTGATTTTTAGCCTTTTGATATTTACAGTCTGATCTTTTGATTTAGAATATTGACTTCTAAACTTTTATAATAATAGGGAAAATCTGATCTGATGTCAGTTTATGGAAATGCCTTAAAGCATGTTTCTACAATTTTTTTGTTGATGTTCTATTATAAATTCAGGAGAATTACACCACATAATGCATTACACAAAACCTCACATATACATACTGTATATATACACAAAACTATCAATTTTCAATTATGTAAATCAGTCCTTCTCAATTAATTTTTGTAAAGGGCCAAGTGCATGTTATGAAAAAAAAATAGCGCCTAATAGAACTTTGCTAGCACGGAGAGCAGAGCGTTTTAGTGGGGTCACTCATGAGAAGCCACTCTTGAGGGTGTCGCAGGCCAAATTTGACCGACAGGCCGTAATTTGAGAACGCCTGATGTAAATCATTCTTTTGCTTAAGTGGCTTTATGACTACCGAGGCCAAAAATTTGTGTTGGTGTTGTTCATGGCAGTCTGTGATTTCTTTTGATTAAGACTTTGCCTGATGATAAAATGCTGATACTGTATACATTAAAATAATTAGATCTTCAGATATATTGTTATAATATAGAAGAATCTAACCTCACTTATATAATATTATTATTTTGATATATATTTATATTTTTCAGGTATGTATTTAGTTCTTTGCAGTATAATTTAAATCATTAGTTATTATCTTTGGTAAGTTTGTTTTTCTCTATTATCTAACATTCATCATTAAGTAAGTAATTACTAGTCAGATGGAGGTGCAAACTTTATTACTAGTCAGATGGAGGTACAAACTTTATTACTAGTCAGATGGAGGTGCAAACTTTATTACTAGTCAGATGGAGGTACAAACTTTATTACTAGTCAGATGGAGGTGCAAACTTTATTACTAGTCAGATGGAGGTACAAACTTTATTACTAGTCAGATGGAGGTACAAACTTTATTACTAGTCAGATGGAGGTACAAACTTTATTACTAGTCAGATGGAGGTACAAACTTTATTACTAGTCAGATGGAGGTGCAAACTTTATTACTAGTCAGATGGAGGTACAAACTTTATTACTAGTCAGATGGAGGTACAAACTTTATTACTAGTCAGATGGAGGTGCAAACTTTATTACTAGTCAGATGGAGGTGCAAGTTGTTTCTTGGTATTTTTGACTTGACAAAATTGTTATACCATTTTGTTAAAATTTGTTTTATGGAGTCCAGATCATTAAACATAACTATTTTTTGCCCTGAAATGTGTTTTGTTTTGTACCAAGTTGATCCACCTATTCATAAACCTAGGTTTAAAATGGTATATTTATTGGTAGTTGGTTGAAATGATTGTTAATGTATTGATTATTTAAGATTTTACATGATAAATGGAATTGAACATGACAGAATCTAACAAAATACATTCAGTTCTTGCTGCGGAATTGATCAGTCAAGTCAATCTTAACCGTGTTCATATCAACAACTTTTGACCCTTTCTGTAATCGACAATTTTCTAAATGCTTAAACAACGTGAACTCAGTAAAGTTTTTTTCACGCTACGTGTCAAAAGATGCTCTTACTTCTTAATGCTTTTACAAATACCAACAATGTAACAATCAATAAACTCTTTAGATTAAGAGGAAGAAAAAGTATCCTAAGAAGTAAATTGTGAATATGTTGTGAGTTTTTATTACAAATGGAATAATGGATTAATAAGGGGTAATTTGGTAGCTACATTCTACAGTAGAAGTAAGAAAAATGTCACGTAGAATATTTAACCAATAGATGACCTTGTAATAAAAGTTTGAAAGCTATTCAACCAATGAACATGTCAGGAACAATAGAGAGGGTTATCCTTTAGTTCCTGAATCTGACTAGTGATTTATTAACCATGTTAGAAAGTTAATTATTTTCTATATTAATCAATGTAATGCATGATATTAAATCTTGTATTATAGATATATATACGTTGAAGAAAGTATTAATCAAGGTTTTAATAAAGCTAAAACCACATATATACTATGAGATTGTAATTAAGACATCTTTCATCCAGCTTCAGATGGCGAAACTGAAATCAGAATATGCACATTTATCTACTTTTAGGAAGCTAGAGGATACTCTAAGACAGGCCTTCTCAATTAATTTTTGTAAATGGCCAATTGCATTTTGTGAAAAAATATAAGGGCCAAAAAGAGCAACATTGGTAACATAGCCAGCAGAGCGTTTTAGAGGAAGGGGTCACTCTTGAGGGGCCATTATCAAGGACGTTGCAGGCCGCCATTTGAGAAGGCCTGCTCGAAGACGATAGTGAATCATTTCACATTTAAACTAATGCCAGTTCTCTATCAATTTTGTCAGTTCTCAGTAAGAAAGAAAGAGTTTTAAGTCTATATTTTCTTCAATTGTTTGGGCGAATGGGGATGGGTGAACACCCTGCAGGGAATTTTGCCAGAACAGTAGTATAAGACTACAAAAATATAATCTCAAGCCATGCCAAACTGAACCAAGGTAAGCTGGGCAACCACAGTTCTCAGAGATCTATTATTTCAACAATTAGAGGCATGTCAATTCAATATCATAATCTATAATGCTACAGTTCAGAAACTAGTAACTACAGATCCAGAAGTTGATATTTTATAGAGAAAATAATTGAATCATTATCTAACGAGAATAAATATTTCACCAATTTACTCATGATGTCAAATTTATTGATTTCTATTATAGTTTTTTTACTGAAGAAAATAGTATAAAAGATGATAATAATCTTTATTCAATTTGTCGTATCAAGTCTTATTGCATTCTTTCATGTCTTGACAACATTCAAATCTCTTTACTATCATTTATGTCAGTAGAATTTAATAAAAATGTCAACTTAGATCTTGTAGCTTCGTTTTCTTGTCTCCCAAAACCAAATAAAATCTTCAGCAATCCGATAATTTTGTAAATTAGTGCCGTTTATCACTGAATCACAAACACATATTGACATGTGGTAAATCTACTTTGATTGCAAGTTACTGATTTTTCTTTTCTATTAGATTTAACCTGTTAGGTTTTTCCTGTTTTATAGAGGAATGCATTAGAACTAATTTTTGTTAGAGATTTGGAATAAAACCAAATTGCTGTCTGTTATACTATTGCAGCGGACACACTAGGCGAATTTTATTCGCTGGTACTCGCTGGACACACTAGGAGATTCAAGGCGAATTTTACTGCCGATCGACTCGCCCAAACCATTCGCCGTGAAAATTCGCTGCATAAGCTTGTCAAGCAAGGTAATATATGCATACATGTGTACAGGTCAGGAGAAAAAATCGGGAGACAAGCCATGAAAAGTCGGGAGATTGGGGTAAAAAATCGGGAGACTTTATCAAAGCATGTAAATTCATGAAATTTCAAGAAATGAACACTTTTTGAACCAATGTAAGCCCTTTGACAGCATGGCAGTACCAATGTCGATGATCGATGACTGAAAAATGGTACCTGCTCTGTTCTATTTATTCTTGTACTGCAAGAACTGACAGCTAAATTCCCAAGTGTAATTCATATTTTTTAAAACTTTACGATCCTATCCTGATTTTTTAACTTGAACAGAATGAATGACGATCATTTCGTCGATGAAAACTCGCGAAGTTTTTAGCCGACATTGAAAGGCATATACTAACTACAGGTAGGCCTGTAAAGGCAGTCATGAGCTGAATGTTTACAGGCTACATTAAAAAATAAACTGATTTTATGAAACGAAATTACAGGTATATTAATTTTTGTACTCCCAGTGTTGCATAATAATCTACCGATAATGGAAGGACGTGCTAAACGATGTCTACAGACGTCATATTGATGATTGACTGTTATTTTAATAATATGAAGACTTAAAAAGGCTTCAAAATTTCGTTTGGTGTTAAAGAGGACCAGTCTTCATTTTCTTCGGACAATCATCCGACGGTCGCAAAGATGTGAAATCTTTAGCTTAGCTAATTAGAAATAGTCTACAGAGCTTACCGTTGAAATTTGAGCCTTCAAATCCATGTGTATCCTTAATTATCCGTGTTTGAAAGTCCCAATGCCCTACTACACATTGAGCGTCCCGCCATCTTGATAACAAATAAGTTATTCCCGTGGTGCAACAGCGCGGGTCAGGTCATCCAGACTACTGCACAGGCCCACACAAGCATACCGTATTTTGAATTGTAGACTTGGTCAACAAGATACACAATTTTCACACAGGCTGGAGACCAGCCGCGTACAGCAATGAAAAAAAATAAATAAACGTGAATTTTTTAATTTGAGATATATTTGAAGGTATTTTGCGATTTTCTTATAGCTTGAGTACTTCTGAAGACTATTTACATATAACAAAGGCCCAAATCAACCAATAAAAATAAAGACTGGTCCCCTTTAAAGATTAGGCTACTGTAAAATTTCGATAGTAAAAGTGAAAGTAGAAATACCCGGATGTTGTTATAAACATTTGTCACGTGTTATGGTGTGCTTAAAATGCCAATTGTCGTGTGAAAATAGATCAAATTATCGTCTTAATTAGGGGATTAATTAATAAGACAATGATAATCTCGTTACATGATGAGATTAACATGTGTTATGGGTAATCAGAATTTAATAATGATTGATTTTTTATTGATTTATGGTAAAGAATTTGGACATTGAAAAACGGTAGGTCCCGTAAAAATTATGCTTTCGAAAAAATGAAAAAGCGGTAGATTTTGACCTCCCGCCGGTAGATCGGGAGATGGCATGCAAAAGCGGTAGAAACCCGACATTATCGGGAGATTACACATGTATGAATATATGCTAACCTGAATATGTAGTTAGTCTTTTAAACCTAGGGATTTTAAAACACATTTAAACAATTAATAGTTGGATCTGTATTCAAATAATTTGTTACTCGAGCTAGGCTTTTTTTACTCTTTTTTGAAGAGCAAACACCTACTTCTGTTCAAAATATGCATGATAGATTTAAACTCACAATTGGAAAATTTAATTGACAATCTGACAAAAATAAATATTACTGTAACATCAAATGGTAATAGATTTTAAGTTTGCATATATGTTGATATATGAACAGCAAAATCAAATTCTCTACCAGTTTGACACGAAGCTTATAGAAAATCACTTGACATGAATATTGAAGCCATTTCATGGTTACTTTGATTTCCTTTCTAGTTGTCAGTAATTGGTGGGTTTGATTCTACGACATGAAGCTTTTCTTTCTCTCACTTAAGACTTCTTCTCTCTTCCAATCAAACGTAATTTACTCTCTATATCAAGTGTAATTATTTCTGCACAAATTTCACATTTTTCTACAACCTACATTTACAAGTTGCTGTTTTTTCTTCGCTATTTTTATCTTTTATTGAACGTTGTGAGTTTTTTCCAACTTAAAGATTATTGGTAACATGTGATGCAGGAAGCGATAATCCACTTGAAGAAGTTCTGATGTGTTAAGGTTCTGTAGAATGGTTAAAAAAACAAATAATTTCTATATGGAGAGTGTTTAACAGTCAAATGATTCTCTAATTTTACCAGATTGCTTTTAAAATGCTTGAGATGCAAATTGCAATTACATTTGAATGATTAGTTGTATTTTCTGTGGTCAGATGAACCAACTGAAACCATTCTGTATTCCATTTCACTTCCAGATTAATCTCAGCCCACAAACCATATAATTGGACAGTTTGGCCATTTTTTAATTAAAAGAATGTGGAAAATATTCTCTCACGATAGCCCTAATAATTTGCTGGTATTGTTATCACAAGACCTGATGCTCTTCAATAATGAAGGCAATTTTATCTATATCAAGCGTGGTTTATTTACCTCATAGATAGCCACCATTAGTAAAATTCAGACAAGTCTTTCTCTATCTCCTTAAAGAAGAGAGTAAGAGGTTGTTATGTGGGGTTTAGGAGACATTGAATTGATCTTCACCTTCATGAGTAGAGAGTATGTGAGCATTTAGTTAGAGTTTGAAAACTCTTGAACCACTAGCATGATTATGAGTAAATATTGAAAGCGCAATAAATCATCAATTTTCCAAAGTAAAGTTCAAATAAAGCTTAATGTTCTCTTTGATCTTAGCTGTTTACAAATCTGCATAAAAAGCATATGTTATATTCCGCAGTTAATTTTCTGGATATACCAGCTGCGAAATGTAAAAAATCATTGCTTTGTATATGCTTTGTCAATATATTATACATTTAAGCATGGTATATCTGATTGTATTATCTAAAAGTATATGAAACTATATCATTATTCACTTTTGGGTAAATTAGTACCATTTCTGAAAATTTAAGTTCTGTTAAATGCAACTGCAAATTTCAGTGTTAATTTATCACCTTCCATTCTATTAGTTCCACTACTTATCTATAATTTATCTAATCAACCGTTAGTTATTATGTAAATCAAAGAAGCAATTTAAGGAGTAACATTTGAAATGGCGGCACATGTCTACCCTTATTTATTCTAGCTAATGTTGAACCACTCACTATTTCCTTTATCAAAAAGTCGTAAGTTTTGGTGAACAGAAAAAGGAAATTGCGATGGTAGTTGAATTAATTTTTGGGTATAACTAAGTAAATACTTTTAGTATTTTATTTGTTCTAGCATATTCTGTAACATCGTTCAATGTTTGAATTAAGTGGCAATTTGGGGTGGTAAATATCTATTCTAAATAGTATAGCTCTTTACAGCTATTCATGGTACCCCTACTCTGACAGGCAATCAATAACGTATTGGCCAGTGGTCCATCACACATCAACCAAATAGATAATACGTTATGATTTTTAAAAGCTTCTTGAAATTTGTCTTATCTTGATTCTATAGAGTAGTATTTATTCCTAGTAAACAGTCTAGAACAAAATCTGCAGATTTTCAAATCTCTTTACATTTCTCTGTTAAAGTGTACAATCAAGATGGTATTAGTTAATGACAACTTGTGGATCTTCCAAGTTTCAAAGACTTTATTATAATGATTTTAGCGTAAATACATAAATGATGAATATATCCAATTGATATTGACATCCAACATAGTATGTTCTGTATCAGAAATAGATTAATAAGATATTTTTCTTAATATTATAAAAAAACACCAAAAGCATAAACTGCTCTTGCCATATTTGATGGGGAAAATGTTAGTATGTTAAGAACTTAATTGTTTTATGAAAGATAAATGAACGTTGGAAATTAAATTTCAAGAAATAGCATGTTTTAAATAACTTTTAATAAGTTTTAAGGTTCTCAATGTAATTTGTTTTTGTCTTTAGAATTTAAGGAACAATCAAGAAAAAAAGGGGCACTGAAGGTCAATCTAAGGTTCAATTCATGTACACTGTATATTAACAACCTAGAGCAAGCAATTGATTTGAAGCAAGTAGTGTTGAAACGGTTAATCAGTTAACCGATATCGGGTACGATTTCACGGGTAACCGGGTCTGATTTCAGATGGTCGGTTAACCGTCAATTTGTAACATGATAATTTTGATTATTATAATGCGTGTAAAAAATACGGCGTTTTATGACATAAATCCGCCGTATTCTCAACTGAATATTAGTAACCATCTAGCTCATCAAATAGTTGTTATTTCATCTACACGATCTCCGATGTTTTTCAAAGAACGATAAAGCCGTAAAAATAGAACATCTTGTTGAAAATATTTATGAACAGACACTCGTAAAAATCCATCAACAAAGCATGCTATTATCTCATTGGACAATAAGAGATGTCTATTTATATCAGCCAATGAATTTCTCACTTTCATTAACTTTCTACTTTCACTTTTAACATTCTTGTGAGATGCTCAAAACATCGGGCGGTGTCTATTAAATTTAGTGCCTGACAATATCGTCCGCATCGGGGTATATCAAAGTTTCAAATCCTTACGTAATATTTTAAATATAGGTATCATAGAGTGATTATAGACTTATTTATTATAATATATCATATAAAAGATGATCTTGTTCCGTTTATACAAGTAATTATAGTCATTATAGAATTAAAATTACTTCACGAGTGGAACAAATAATTTTGACCTAATTGTATCAAACACCGCCCGTTTGGTTTTTTGTTTAACTTGATTATCCAGACGTTCATTGTCTTCTCTGGGTGCTAGTAACCTTGATGATCTTGACTATGTTAACATACTGCCGTCCATTCCAAGTTCAATGGTGCTAAATGTACCCGACCATGTTCGCGTTTGGACGCTTATTAATTGATACCTTGCCAATGAAAGACAGTGGGGTTATTTCGTCTGGCCAGTTTGGGTGTAATTTGATGTCTGCTTCGATGGGTTGGTTTTTATCTGACTACGACAATTCTGAGTGGAACTGATTCAATGTAGGGTAGGTAAACTCTTCGTTCGGCGACTTCGGAACTCATTTGTACTGAGATTTAGTTTATGCTGTGTCACAGCTACAAATGCGGTTCTTTATTCTTGTTTTTAAGCTTAATAAATAAACCGGGGTTACCCAGAAAATAACCGGTTATTGCCGACGGGTACCCGGGTCGTAAAAATCACTAACCGTTTCAACACTAGAAGCAAGAGTTTTTATCATTGGTCACTCAACTACATAAAGTTTACAATAGCTACATGTAGCAATATTAATATATTGAATGGTCCAGCAATCAACAGACAAGCATCAGTTGGAACCATGAAAAATCAATTCCAATATTTAGTATATCATATATTAGTGGTAGTACCATTCTTGTAATGTTTCCTTTACTATCTCTTCACTGTTGGTGGTGTTTTGGAATTGAAGTTTGAAAAAGGAAGTTTTGTTCTAATCTGGACAATTTCTTTTGATTTGTCTAATAAGTGAGGGTAGCTCTTAAGCACTTTAGTGGATTTAGTTTGAGAGATTGGAACCTCTCATATATTTAAAATATAAACTGTAGAGTCTTCTGATGCAGAACTGAATGCTTCTGTGCTCACTGTGTGCTTGGTTAATGAATTGCTACTTGACACTTGTACAATTTCTGGAGTAGTTATTTCTGGAATATCAGTGGGCTGAAAGAACAATTTAGAAACAATATTTAACTGGATGTGAAAGGACATTAAATTGTTTGATTTCAAGATGGTGGAATTAAAATGAATCCTGAAGTTGACTGGGTGTGCTGTCCAACCTTGTTCACATTACATCCACAATTACAGGTAAAAAACTAGCAAGATTTCATCAGTAACATTGTATTGTATTGATTGTTTCAAACTAAATGACAACTTTGATTTGTCGGATTTCACTAATCTTATTTTGTAGTTCTGGATTCTTACAGCAGATTTCCATCTTTGGAGTCAATGGTCTTAGCATAAGACAAATATAAATTTAAAATTATATAGAAATGGGCATGGATTCAGCAAAGTTTGTAGAAAAGTGTGCCCACCATCTTTCTTGTTTACTGGAAATTCTAACGCTAATTTTATGCTTTGTTGTCCAAATGGTGAAATAGTTGGTAGACTGTAGTAATTTTTTTTTTATCTCCTGATTCTGTAAGTTGTCTGAAACGTGGAGAAATTATAAAGTCAAATGCCATGTTTTCTGACATGACGGTAGTTCTGAGTGGATTTAATACCATGTGTCATCATATCATAGTCTAATGTCATATTTTACGACCTCATTATTGGTAATTTGATGTTACGTTCTCTTATATCTTCTTTTTTTATGACAGGAAAATCTTCCAATAATGCTTGTTATTAGAATACCTGCAGTATTTATGAGATTTATGTCTAGAGCAGACAACATTATTCAGTTTTTTCTCCAGGATATTCCTGATCATTCACCTTTGTTGCTTTCAATATTCTGTATTTAATGACCCGAATTCAATAAGTCATCACCTGTACTTAATCAATTCTTCTCTGTTTAAGTGGAATTTTATGGCCTAAAATTCAAAACTGTTCGGAAGTTTAGAAAAGTTCCTGATCATAAATTCATTAGCTTATTGATTTTCTTTAAAAGTTTTTTTTTACTACCTTATAGTTAAAATTCAAGACTCTTTTGTTGAATGTGTATGATAGCTGACATTGTTTATTTTTTCTCAGAAATAATAAGTGAAAGGAAGAGGGTAGGGTTAACTCTAAAAGAGAAGTGTCCTAAGATTATTATTGTATTAAAAGCTTCTCAAATGAAGTAGTTCGACCAGTAGCTACAATCCACCCTTAAAAAAAGGATTGTCCATCTGACAGATATCTTTTGAAATGATATCATCCCCTGAACAATCAAATCTGGTCTGGATTGACCATCAGGATAATGTACCAAATGTTCAGTCAGTGAGAAAATTCAAGGATACCTGTTTCATATGGGAAGCAGAATTATTCTCTTTCACCCAGATATTATTCACTTACTAAGAGCTTACAAATAATGATGATGCACAACATAAAAAGTTAATAGACTTAAAAGTATTATTCATAGTCACATATTCCTGCACATCACATTGCCTTTAATATAACCTCCAACCAAATGAGTAATTGATCGGGTTGCAGCAGTAGCATGACAGAAGAGATGATTACATCGTAAAAATAAACCATATTGTTTGGAGCAGCAATGAAAATATTATGAAGTTATTTTATGAGAGGACAGGTCATAATATAAATCATCATGATATAATAATATTTGTGTAATAAAAGATTTCTAATGTTATCATAGACTGCTGTTTTCTCATGACTTTTTCATCGTAATAAATGACAGAAAAGAATTAGGAGTCATAAATAATTTGACTGCAGAACACAGTATCTGCTCACCAAGTTACATCAATCTACCCTTTCCTCACTGGAAGTGGTTTTGTGAGTTTTTGTCCCTGACGCCTGACATTGTCAGAAAACTTCAACATGAATGATAGCAATTGGACCAATTTGGTCAGGGCTTCTATAGGAGGGTATCTTCTATAACACCTAATACCAATTCATATCTACCTTATTGATTGGTGTGACTTATAAATGACAATTTGGATTGGTAAAGACTGTATTGGATTGGTAAAGACTGTAGAGAGCATACCATGGTACTCTTCTGTATTAGGCTTTATGTTGTTGAAAAGAAGTCATTGCAAACAGAAAGGATACCACCAGGTGTCTTGTTATAATTTTGAGAAAAGGGGATGTTAAACTCTATTTTATTTGTATAAGGCTCTGCTAGATTTGAAGATATCCGAAACCAGATTAATTTATTTAAAAAATTCGTATTTGACAAGAGTTTCTGCTGAATGAAAACATATTGAATCCGTGGAATCCGCCCAAGGAGACAGATTTAAGGATTTGGAATACGGATTTGGATTCGGGGCAAACCGTTGTAACCAAATGACACTGATTCAGAATCCAATTTCAGATTGGGTGTAAACAAATAGGGCCTTAGTGTTCAATCTGTTGGGTAAAAACAGATAATGTGCATGAAATATAGCTGTCTCCTACAACGTGATTCAGAGATAACTCAGATTAAATCAACAGCCTTACAAACATCATCTAATTATTCTTTAATTTTATTTTTGTCCATTTGTAATCCTACTTCTACAAGTCTATAGAGAGAGATAAATCAACGACTAAACTGTCCATAGCTAGTGATTATCAACCATCTAATTGCGTCTCTGTCATATCACTGTCCGGAGACTCGTTAAATCTGATCTATATTCTCATCTAAAGGTCAGTACAGGTCATTTTACGACTAGTTTGTATTGACCGGTACTAGTAGTAAAGGCTAACCGGAGATAGTTGTATCATATGACTATATTTAATTATTATTACAACATAAATAGTAATTTAAGATTTATTATATTTTTCTCCTTAGTATTATGTTCATCATGAGATAGTTATAACCTTTTTACCTCACACCCTAGAGTCCCTAGAGAACTTAAGGGCTCACATTTTTGTTGGTAGCTACACAGTATTCAGATTCTTATTTTAGTGGATTTTGAAACTTTTTAACCCTTTGAACCCGAGAGGCCGGTATACCCGCTCATCCTTACGTTATATATACCCGACAAGCCAGTAAACCGGCCGTTGTCAAGTGACATCATACAACGTTAACGTAATACACTTTAAGAAATATTGCTGGGAACTGGTATATGACGTTTTATCCAAAATAACGTCAGGGTTCAAAGGGTTAATGTTTTTCTGGAACAATGAAAGTGTTTATTATGATGTCACTGTTGCTAAAATTAATTATATCTAAGGACCTTTGCAACAGTGAAATTATATAACTTAGTTTTAGTGGCATTGCAAGAACCACTGATGTTTTGCTGAAATGATGCTATCAGTGTCATCAGTATACATAAAATTTTAAGAAAACCCCTTATCACATTTTTAACACATGTTAACACATCAAAAGTGTGAATATTGTCCACCCTATGGAATATATAAGGCAAGTCCCTAAGTCTGTTGTTCTGAAAGCTAGAATACTTGTACTTCTCCTACACATTAATACAATCCAGGATTTGAAGTTTTTGTACTTAATTAAATGTACTTAATTATTAAATTAAATGGTTTCTTTCCATGTTATAAAATGTTATATCTATATCACTGGTTGTTATTTTGTTTTTAACCCTGTGGCCAACATTTGATCATCCTATTCTTATTTGTTTACTTCTCTTCTAACGTTCTCGATTACAAAATAATATCAATTCCTTTGATCAAGGTTATTTCAAATTAAATATTTTTTGTTAAACCGGCAAGATCTAAAATAAGCAGTTTATAATAGAAGACGTTTTTATTCTCTTGTCAAAGAAATCAATTATTTTCAAAGCTAAATTCATCTTTTCAAACTTCCATGATTGTGTAAGAAGTGACATTAAATTCTGTTTTGTCAAAGGAAATTTTTTCAAAATGTATATTTATTTCAAAGTTTGTCATTTTGCGTTTGAACATGCAAGCTTTAATTTAATTCATTAAAAATCACAATTGTGGTATATGTGATAAGAAATGACAGGAGAACTATATTGTTAGGATTTGAAAGGAAATGAATTTTCTGGAATAAAAGTGGAGAGTTTAATCTCTGTTTTTTAGGCGTGAAATAAAAGATATCAGAAGGAATGTAATATCTGTTAATAACCACATGTAGAAACAATGTAGAGCCAGATCAAAGCGAAACCACCACAGATTGAATACTTAGTGGAAATTTATCGACTTACTTCAAAAGACAGATAGAAATAAAATAGAGTGGAATCAAATCAAACTCAGCTTCAAACATTGTAATTTGGGATATAGATAAAATATTTCTCCTAAAAACAATGAAATGTTCAATCTAAGTGAATTAGAATGGTTGAATTTAAAGAATTTTATTTGAAAACTTTGGTTGGAAGAGTGAGTGATACCAATTCAATTAAATTGTCTAAAGTCTGTGTAAATCTCATGGGTGAAATATGTTTTAATCTGGTGATTCCTACTGTGATAGTAGATTCCCAACTACTGTAATGAAAGGTTTAAATACTTTTCAGAGCAGTTACTACAAGAACAACACAGTGTGAGGCTTGCATATTGCTGTTGTCAATACTGTTTTATTTCCAGATAAAAGGGATATGTTCTTAGACATATTCATTAAACCAGCTGATGATAGTAGCAGAATTTATACTTAATTTTCAATCCTAAATTTTCAACATTAGTGGTAAAATTTGGTTCTATTTATTAGATTTGAGGACTTTATTTCTAACATTTAATGAATTTTTAATTCTGATTCTCCAACTTTCAATCTTGACCTAACAGGACAGTACATCTTATGCTTACTTTTTCCTCCATATATTATAGGCCTACAGCATGAGAAAAAGGAGAATTTGAACTGTATTATAAGGTTAACATATCTTCATGTCAAGAAACTATATATATTTTGCCTCCATATACATCTATATAAAGTCAGCACAGATTATTTAACCCAGAAATAAGAAGTTATAAGGTTGATAAATGGAGATTTGGTGTTTTAAACTATTTTTTATAAAGATAGATAGAGATGTTAATAGTAAATTATATATAAACTTATTGATAAGTCATTTCCACCAGGTGTCGAGCCCCCTCTAGTGCTAGTTTAATATATTAGATTTAGTTATGAGGTATAATTATACATGAAATAAGATAGGCTTGATTCTAGAAGGGACTAGTCTTTTTTTATTCCACAATAACTTCAAGCTTCTTGAGTTACACTGACCACAAAAATAACAAACTTCTTATACCTATTATAATATATGTTATTGGTACAATTCTAGGTCATATTCTGACCCACTTAGTAAGATATCATTTCTTGGACAATAGAAATCTTATAATTCAGAAATGATACGAATTAAGTTGAAATTAAGGCAATAGAATGATCTTTATAATTGATGTTAATAAAATACTTTGGACAATATACCTATTTGTTAAGTAGGGGTTAAGACCTTTCTTCACTGACAATACTCAGTTTTAATCTATGTCTGAAGCCCCGTTTACACTACAAAAACTATGTGAACAGAACAGATACTGTTACGACCCCTGAAGAACTACCATATATTATTATCTCTAATGCCTCTGCTTTGTTGATTGTTTACTGGGGTACTTGGATCTGTTCTCAGAATGCTTAAAATTTTGTAAGTGTAAAGGGGTTGAATTTTATTGCATCATGATCAAAAATCAGAACAGAACACTTCTGAGAATCCTTATGTAAACAGGTCTATAGAGTAAGAGTATATATGTTTTGTTTGAAGAGTACAGAATGGCATTCGAAATGAGAAATCATGCCTATCCATAAAATGAAAATTTAGAAATTAGTTATCAGATCAATATGCATAATGACAAAATATAAATGTTCAATATATAACTAGAATAAAAAAAGATTGAGAAAGCAGTGATAGAAGTTGTTCTGGAACGCTATTTAGTTCGTGCTCACTCTACAGGCTACAATTCTTTATAGATTCTTTTGATTTTGATATTGTGGGTCAATGTCATTATGAAGATGATCCCTATTGATTTTCGTGATGATCGGATAATTTTTCACGGAAATATCGTGTCCGACTTGACGCTTCACTGTATTAGCTATACTGTGCATCTCGTGCTCACTCTACAGGCTTCAATTCTTTACAAATTCTTTTGATTTTGATTTTATGGGTCAATGTCATTATGTAGATGATCCCTATTGATTTTTGTGATGATCGGATAATTTTTCACGGAAATATCGTGTCCGACTTGACGTTTCACTTTATTAGCTATATTGTGCATCTCGTGCTCACTCTACAGGCTTCAATTCTTTACAGATTCTTTTGATTTTGATTTTATGGGTCAATGTCATTATGAAGATGATCCCTATTGATTTTTGGGATGATCGGATAATTTTTCACGGAAATATCGTGTCCGACTTGACGTTTCACTCTATTAGCTATATTGAGCATCTCGTGCTCACTCTACAGGCTTCAATTCTTTACCGATTCTTTTGATTTTGATTTTATGGGTCAATGTCATTATGAAGATGATCGCTATTGATTTTCGTGATGATCGGATAATTTTTCACAGAAATATCGTGTCCGACTTGACGTTTCACTCTATTAGCTATACTGTGCATCTCGTGCTCACTCTACAGGCTTCAATTCTTTACAGATTCTTTTGATTTTGATTTTATGGGACAATGTCATTATGTAGATGATCCCTATTGATTTTTGTGATGATCGGATAATTTTTCACCGAAATATCATGTCCGACTTGACGTTTCACTTTATTAGCTATATTGTGCATCTCGTGCTCACTCTACAGGCTTCAATTCTTTACAGATTTTTTTGATTTTATGGGTCAATGTCATAGTGTAGATGATCCCTATTGATTTTTGTGATGATCGGATAATTTTTCACTGAAATATCGTGTCCAACTTGACGTTTCACTATTAGCTATATTGTGCATCTGGTGCACACTCTACAGGCTTCAATTCTTTACAGATTATTTTGATTTTGATTTTATGGGTCAATGTCAGTATGAAGATGATCCCTATCGATTTGCGTGATGATCGGATAATTTTTCACCGGAATATCGTGTCCGACTTGACGTTTCACTCTATTAGCTATATTGTGCATCTCTTGCTCACTCTACAGGCTTCAATTCTTTACAGATTGTTTTGATTTTGATTATGTGTGTCAATGACATTATAAAGATGATCCCTATTGATTTTTGTGATAATCGGATAATTTTTCACGGACATATTGTGTCTAACTGTCTTGACACTGTGTTAATAAGTGTTAATTCAGTTTATATTCACAGTTCTTTCTTTCAAACAAACAAACATTCACACTTACAATCAAAGCTATCAGTGGGCGTATGTTACCTTGCCTGGCAAGCTATATTTTACTCTGAAAAGTAGTTTGAATTTAATTGAGCCAGGAAATGGTATAAATTACTGGTCATTATGAAGGTGAAATATTGAAGAGTATATAAAATATATTACTATAATATTATTACTGGGTGATAAATTGATATCCTTACATTGATTACCTCAACATACTTCACCAATATAATTAGGTCAATCAGACAAATTGAACATAACTAGATTTATGTTACCACTAACACACTTCACATCTTACACCATTGATAGCTCTGATTTATGTCTTTTGGTGAGATTATTTTTACTTCAAATTGTTCCTGGTCAACTGAATATTGTTTTCTATAATAACACATTTTTGGCTTGAAATATCTTGAAAAAGTTTGGACTAAACACCTTTAAAATATGGATTCTTTTGGGCTATTTCTATTTTCATTGCTTAACTCAGATCCTGCATCTTCATGATATATTGTGATCACCATGTAATACTAAAATTACTCCATTCTAGCTTCAGTCGGGACATTCTGTTGGAAAAGGTGAAGGTTGCTTTAAAGGCATTTACAGTAAACCATTCTGAGAACAGTTCCCAAACCTCATGAGAAATAGAACAGTCCTCAGAATGTTTGCTTGTTGACACAAATAATTTGTATGAAAAGTTTATGAAATTCATTTTTATTTGAAAAAAAAAATATTAATCAGTTATAATTTATTATGAGTTATTTATATTTTTCAGGTAAGAAAACATTAGATGTATAACAGTTTATCATATAGTTTATAAGGTTAGTCATACTTCCCAAGATTAAACACATTACAAAATATATATATTAAATTTCATATCAAAGATTTTTAAAATCATCTAACACTGACATTGAAAGGACTTTTTAGCTCCTTCAAACATAGCAATCACCTAGAAGATGGTGGACCATCAATTTTTTCTTGGGGAAACTCTGGTGTAAAATACAACAATACACGTAGGCTTTGGGTTAAAAAAACACAATTTTAGGTAGTTTTCCATATATTTCATGATCTCATCATCATAAGCATTATGTCATATAATATTCTTTCATCTCATGAAGTCTTTGAAAGATTGTCTGGAATACTTGCAGTATAAGTATAATTTAAAGAAATACAAATGTAAAATTGTTGTTTTTTGTAAACCTAATAACCATGACATTATATACCACATGAAACCTACATTTATCCTACAACGAAAGGAGAATTGATGAAATTTAAGAAAAAAAGGTAAGTAATGAAATGTGATCTAAATCTATTAGAAATCCACACAAAAATAACCATAAGAAGACAGTGAATTATATATTCTGTCTGTAGAAAGTCATTTAAAAGATAAATGAAAATTGTTTATATATACATTATAAATGTTATGACCATGCTATTTTTACCAAAATAATCTCCGACTAGATTATCCTTATATATATATAGAAGACTGTTTATATCTTTCCAAATTGTTTGGGCAATAGAAGATTTTTAAAAACATGAATCAAAATGGTAATCAGCATTGAATTTGCAGTTTAAACTGATTGTTAGTTGCAAGTTGATCAGGTACAGGGTCAAAGATGAACTGATCTTCCTGTGTGCTATGTCTTCAGCGCAAAATACATTGCCAGGATTAAGTCATTTAGTGCTGTTGTATTAAATGTGCATGGTCTTCAATGAGTTATGTCGTAACTCAAATAAAAAATATGATTTAGATTGTCTACTAGGCTTCACTATTATATTGAGATTGTTTCCTTGTTGAAGATGTCTACCAATTTGTAAAAGTGTCAGACATTTCAAAATAAAATTATTTGAACTTCGACCCTCCAGCATTTGTCATTTCTATTTCTATTACTTTCTCTATGAAATATTTGATTTAAATTAGCCATTTTGTTCTGACAAATATGGTTGTATTGTAATAGCCTATGAGCCTATTTTATGACAATTGGACTATTGTAGCACTTCACTTTAAAAGTCAGAAAGTGGTAATTCTGCAATGGATCTGAAGATAGAGATCAAAATCTTGCTGAACCATTGAAGTAGTTTTGTTTAGGGCTCCATTATCAAGGAGAAATGTTCTAGTTAAAGAACTGACAGAGGTAAAAACAGGGAAGAAGATTCTACAACAGTGTAATTCTGTTCAATTATTTTGATATATTCCATGTTTTAATTGAGACTTGTCCAGTCTTGTATCTTAAGTCTACCACTAATGGACAAAAGCTTTTATCAGAAGGCAATCCACAATGGATGGAAGTTTGAAGAGGAGATGAAAGATGTTTGGAATCATCATTCTGTGATTGGTAGTGGTCAATTTCTACTATTTTATGTCTAATGGTAGATTAAGTAGCTTCATGTCTTTAACAATATGTAAATGTAACAAGTGTTATCATATAACAGCGACTTGGACTTGATACCTTTCCAACTTTTTAAATACCCTCGTTCTATGACTAATGGATAGAAAGATTTAAATGCTGATAGAGTGACGAACTATTTTTAATCTTTTCAAATGCATTTGTGAGAAAGGCAGCCTTAAATGTGATTGATTTGATAAATCTTTTAGTCGGTCTTTTAGAGTAGTTGACTTTAGAGGTTTTAGGAAATTGTAGTCTGCTTCATCCTCTTTTCTTCTGCTATTTTTTATCTCATGAAACCAGAGTTTAGCGTTAAAATGTTATTTCAGAATTGCTTTTAAAACGTTTGATCTGAGGTTCCAATTTTCTATTATTTAATTCATTTTAAAGGCAAGGTTATATTCTGATTAATTCTTGACCTCACAATAACTCCAACGCTGTCAGTGACAACTCCATAAAGTGTTCTGACCTTTAGCAATAGGAATCTGGACATAGGATCTCTATGACCTCAAACATGGTTTCCAGAAGACCTTTTTTCTCAGGAATATCTTTCTGTGAGCTGTGTATAATGTTATCTTGATTATCTTTTCCTGAAGGAATCTAAAGAACATTTTCAATTTACCAGAAAATAGTTGTTACTTTTTTAATCTAACAGGTTTTTTTTTAGAATTTAACAAGATAAATTTGAGAAAAAAAAAGATTTCCCTGACTCAATTTAGAAATTTCCCTGAATTCTATTAAATTCATTTATCTTCTTTTCTTGTAGTTTGACAGTGTTGTCAGATTGTAAGTTTCAGTAAGATTAGTTAACAGCCAGGCTAGTTATTGGGCTTGTGATGATTAAGCAAGGAAACATGTCAGATGGAGAGACATTAGTTGTTTCTATAGATGAAAACTGTCAAACAGGAATATTGCTGGCTTTTATCGAGATTGAACTTTGTAAGAAACTTTGTGTACAGACAAATTTATCATAGCTACAACTCTAGCAAATATTTATGATTAAAATTCTCTAGTGGTTAAATGACAAGAAGTTCAGAATGTCCCATCAACGAGAAAATTACATGATCAGAGATATGGAAGGTCTGACTGATTACATGACGACTTACCAAGCAAGGTTCGACTGAGATAGCAGAGTTCATTACAAATTGAGATTGGTAGATATTTGTATGTCAGATGAATCTGTCCAATACTACAGATGAAGTTAATGATGCAGTCACAGCAATATAATTCAGAATTTATTTTTCAATTGAATGTTTCTAAGGTTGATTGAAAGTGCCAGTCTTGGCGCCATGCTATTCTCGTTATTTGCTGTTTGAAATATAAGAGTGTATCTATGACTCTGAAGATTATTGACTATTGATAATTGACTGTCTTGAAACAAACAACTTGAAAAGCTGTGGTCAAAAATATTCAATAAAATTTAATTGACTTTAACTCTTCAGAAATGTGGTTATTATTGAATCAATCTCAGAAATGTTGGCAGTAAATGTTTGTTAAAAACATCATGAAAACTTACAATTTGACTATTGCTGTCCATGAAATCAGTTATTATTCCAATTCTACAGAGATTTTGAAATAATGATTTGAGGTCCTTGATATCTGTTCATGATGATCATTCATGACATCACTGTCATAAAACGCGTTAGTTTTAGTGGAATTGCAAGAGCCACAGACGTAGGAGTGGAAATTGGAATGGGCAAATTGATGCTATCAGTGTCTCCGATACACATACAAAGTTTAGAAAACCTCTTTACAATCCCTTTAAAATGAATATGTTTCTGCTATTTCTATTTAAACCCCATTTTCTGGATATTTTCTTTTCACCTTGCTCAATTGAACATCCATCATTCTATGTTTTCCTATTAAATTAAGTCAGATAACTGGTTTTCCCTACAGTATGATATGGATAATGAACAAAGTTGAAAAACATTCTTAGATTCCTAGGATTTACTAATGCTTTGAGATCAAAACTTTTTATAATTCCTTTCTCATATTTACAGAACTTTGAAAGTTTATTTTAGATTGCAGGATTATATCATAATATGTTGGTTAAAGAGTATCTCCCATTTAAAGAACATTGTAAAAGGAAATATATATCAATCTAAATTATACAAATACAGAGAAGGCATATAACCAGGGTTGTTGATTGTCTGTATTTGACAGACATGTCTGAATAGCCAAAATGCCCAAAACTTCTCAAAGCAATATGCTTTTAAATTTCAAATTAACAATTAATACAGAACATGTAGACTTTTTTTAGAATTGGAAATATCATCTTCATTTTTTATAATCTTAAAAATGGTTTCCTTGAATCGCAATATGTGGAAGGAATGTTACGATATTATTTATTAAGACAGAATGTTCAAGACTACTATATTATTTTATTATTATACATTGTTTAATCAAGACAAGGAAATAATAACAAATAATGCAACAATTTCAGATGATTTTAAACATTATTCATCTCCAATATCATCATTTGATGTGTCATTAGACAGAAATACAGGAAGTTTGTAGTGGTTAAAGAATGTTTGATAAAATAATAGTAGTTGACTACAATTTGTCTAAAGAGTTTTGATGGACATGACTTGTTGGTTGATCTTTTGCCAGTCTGCTCGCTACGTCTCTATCCACTGAATCCTAGATCGTCTATCAGCTTATTAACAAATATCAATTTCTGAATATGATTGGATTGACTGTCAGCTTTTTGTTGATTCAGACACTACCAATTCAGCGAAAACTTTCCTCAAAGGCAAAAATCTGGAGAAATCAATGCTGAGATATCAAGCAATTACCTAATAAGCTGAATGCATCTACCAGTGTCAATTATAAAATGAATCAATAATACACAAGATAATTGACAAGGGAAAGATAATTCAGCAATTTCTTGAGTTAGTTATTTCGTCGTAAAAAAGTATCTAAATTTGATTTCATGTCTTTTTGATCGTAGATTGATGCCGTGATCTCTAATTCTATAGAGAATTTTTGAAGCACCTAATACAAGTTTCAGACTTTATTATATATAATTGGGTAATTTTCAAGAATAAAGTTTTTATATTATATGATATATTTGTAAGTTGGTTGATTAAACAGTCTGTAACCGCGTCTGATTTTTTAAATTAAAATCTATTCAGTCGTTCAATATAGTTGTCTAGACTAGCTTCACATACTTTATATTTTTTTATCTGAGTTTGATTTAAGAAATTCTTTGACTATTCACTGAGGTCAACTCTTTAAGTTCTCACTGATCAAGTAAAATGCTTTTAGTCTTTCAAAAGCATATTATACAGGTATATATGGATATAAAGAAAGCTGTTATAGTTGTTTCTTTGTATATTCAGAGCTTCAGAATAATAACTGATTGACTGTTTAGCTTCGTAGGTAACTTTTGTTGTAGATACTTTATTACCAATCAAACAAACAGATTCTTTACTAAATAAAGTAAATGACTGAAACAGCTATGGCAGGTTTGGTCTTCAACTTCCATTTGAAGTTGCTGTTCTTTGAAGATAGTAATGTTATATAGTAATAAATTGTTAAGTACTAATTCACATTGCTCATTAAAGATCCCTCTGCAGTTGGAAATCCAAAAAGAGTAGGCTTATGCAGCTGTCATGGGCAAAATTTCTGAATCATTTGCTATTAGATAGGTGACAAGTAAGTGATCAAAAGAAGAAATCATTATAAAGGGAGATAATTTGAGGGTTGCTGTGATAACTCTTTTAAATACAGACAAATGATCGTTCATACTTTTCAGTATTATAAGACTTCAAATATTGAAGGAATTCAGAGAAAGATGTTTTGTGAAATAACAGAAAGATTTTTTTTAATTTTGGTTCGTCTAGACATGGTTGGTGGGAACAGATGGTAATTTGATGTATTTTTCATCATTTATTTAAAGATCAAGAGTAAAATCTCACTGTGATGCTTCTATTGAAATCAATAACTTGGCTATCTTATGTTGATTGTTTCAGAAAAAAAAATCGTATTGGAATTTGAAAAGATCAAACTTTTGATTCCTAAATGTCTGTGATTAATTTTCTGAAGTAATTCAGTCTAAAGTATTCTCCTTAGCGTCTTCAAAGTTTAAATGTTGATTTTGACTGGAATAATCAAACACTACACAGTGCTATTTGTAAAGGACTTTAAAGGGGAAGCCAAGTTTTCTATATATCTTTATTGCTGGTGAAGCTGGTCTCATATTTAAAAATGAAATGAAGTTTAATTTCCTACTATGTGTTGTATTTGTAAAGTGCACAGCCTGGAGCACACTGGGTTTGGTTTATTGACCTTAGCAAACAACTAGACACTTTTTCCATGTCAGCCCCTCCATTCTGCTTCACTGACATGGGAGAACCAGGATGAAAAAACAGAAAGTACCATCTAGAACCATGCCAGGATTGACCTCTGGACCTTCAGGTTAGCGAGCAAGAACTGATCCCAGCTTAAACATTTAGCAAAACGCATAGAACACTTATGGGAGGATCTGCTGGAATTCTGCTATTCCCTTGAATATTATTCAACCCTTCAAAGGTTCATAACAGATCATGAAGTTATTTCAGAAACCCTACACATTTTCTCCAAATTTTCCAATTTAGTGTGGATATTAAATTGAGCACAGATGTTAAGTAACAGAGGACCTATTTTAGTGATAGAATATGTGTCAATGTTTGACACATATCTTATGTTATGACAAGATTATGATTACAGTCATATACCAATAAACATAGATAAATATTAGTATTATTTTATTGACAGTAGATATTAGCACAATGACTTGTATCACCTACTGTTGTTATAAAATTATTGGTCAACCATGTCCAGTGTAAATATGTCAAATTTAGTAGAAATAAAATAAATTGAAATAGAGTTTGACATCATATTTGATCTATATTGTGCTAATGCCATGCAGTGTGCAACAAGAGCAAAATTTTTGAGCTGTTTCTGTTTTTCCATCTGTTCAGTGCTGGACCTGAAGCACACAGGGCCACGTCATAACATTTTTACATTTTTACCTGCCAGACCCTTTGGCCTGCATCAATGACAACAGATGATGTTACAGAACTGGCTAGAAAGGCAACTGATGTCGATCCTCTCAAACATTCAACTATTCTAAAAACATTAAATTTTTTAAGCTTAAAGAATCTAAATGTACCAAACATTGCAACTCTGAACTTTTAAACTGGTCTTTAGTGGCTTTATGCTACATTTTATTACAACATTACACTTTTCTGTAATAAATAAATGTGATTCACTGAATATCTCTGGTATTATGATTTGAAAGATCTGTTCTTTAGACATTAGATTGTAAAGACTAATGCAATTACTAATTAGATATTTGAATAAGTGTACTGGAATTTATAGTATCTCAACCAATCAAACAAAATATATAGGTAAATCCCTGTATAAATAAAGGTTGAAATATGGGTGATAAGTCAGTTAGAGGGTGTCGGGGAGTGACAGTCTAGTTGTTAAATAATTATATAATCATTTTAAAATCATTTTAATGATAACTTTATAATTGATAGATCAATATTGATATTATATCAACCTACCTATAGAATATACCACTTATATAAAGGCCAGTTGACACTATCAAGTACCTGTATATAATGGATATATGGCATCACAATGCTTCAAATACCAGTACATTATCAAAATATAATAAAAAAAATCACTTCAGACATTCTGATTGTTTGATATGGTTCTACTTGAATAGAGTTGACATTATGTCATATTAATATTGTATTCTGATCACAATCTACATTGTTCTTAAAATCAAGCTATATTGGGAAGATGAAGCTGAAATTTCCAACTGAAGTCATGAGAATTGATCAAATTCTGAGATTGGTTGGTGTTCTGTCCCAGAGGAAGGAAGGCAATTGAAGTTTTGAAACAAGAAATAGCGAAGGGGTACCAGTAATTGCTTTAACAAAATAGGGGTACAAAGAGTCCAAAAGGTTGGGAACTGAGGATCTAAAATTTGAGGTGATCCAAGACTCATAAAAGCATCTTTCTGTCAAGTTTCAAATAAATACCTCATAGTAAATAGCAAACTAGTCATTTATGATTGTGTTATGCAAGCTAAAAGAACATGAATAACAATTGGCTTATATGCAATCAACAGATGCTCACATATATGATATTGAATTTTAAAACTTATTTAATTCATTAATGATATGCATAAATTTACTAATTGGTTGATCAAAGAGAATTTTGTTTATTAATTTTGGGAAGACTAAAGTAGATAGCCTAAAGGTAATGTAAGAGTTAAGATGTATAGGTGTGATAATATCTTTAATTGATTGTTTCTGGGTCAAGATTTGTCAGTTTCTAAACAAACTAGTCCTCAATCAATTAACGGCTCTTTGATGTTGTAATAGTGATTAGTAAAAGATAAAGCCCAACATCACCCCTCAAACATCTTTTGGGCTGTCATATTAAATAATAGTAGGCCTTGATGGTGAAAGATTCATTTTAACTTGGTATTAAGACAGAGAACATAGCTATCATGGAATAAACTTATGAGAGTAGTCGTCAGTGTATGAAAGTTTCTGAAAATACCTTAAAATATCGCTCTTGGTTCATTTATTGAATGTGTTGTAAAACTGTTTGGAAATTAGTAAAGGCTTCTTATTTTGCTAAGTTTATTTGATATTCAAAGATTGTGAATACAATGGTTCTTCTACAGAATTCTGCTGTGTTATTTTTCCTAGGATTACAAAAACGCGTCAAGATTTACGTAAGTTCCTTAGAATTTTACTCATTTGTGAACATTTATATATAACAGGAATTACATTATAACATCTTACCAAATTATCAATATTTAGTTATATTGAAGCAAGGTGTACATATACCACATATAATAGAATAATACACACACCTTAATATATTCACTGGAACTAGAACCAAGCTATTAAAGTTTAACAGAAAGACATCTTTATATTGTAATTCTTTGATTTAGTATACAGTTTCACACATTAAAGTTTCACTCAAAGAATTATAGCTTCACTGACCACATTTTTACTTTGCCTTAAAATGTTGTTATAAGAAAACTTTGTCTTTGATTTAAATGAACTCTGACTCTTTTTACATTGACTTCTATCAAAGTGGAAATTTATAGTTTTCTTACAAAAATAAAACATTAGTGAAAAGTATTTTGTGAAGAAACAGTTAAAAGTTGTTTGAATTGAGATTCTGTTTTAAACGGTCAGGATATCAATGCTTAACCTCACACTTATTACAAATAAACTAAAATATAATCAAAAGAAAATCGTGAAAAAAATCATCTTTTTTCATCTCTATTCTTTTGAAATTATTTTTAACTTTTGAATTACCTCCCTTTTCATGAAATGTTGGGTGGCATTCAAAGTTCTCTAAGAATAGACGTCTGTTTTCAATTGAAAGTTGATAGAATTCTTTGAAAGTTGTAGTGAGGATAAACCTTGTTGAGACCCAGGTTAGGTAGCGTGGCTACAATTTGAAAATTAAAATGTTATACCATGTAAAAAATGGTAATTTGTGTGGGCATTAACATTGTGCTCATTGCATAATACACTGGGCATCAGCAATTCAATATAATAACTGAATATAGATTTTTAATAAGAACGGGAATATGTCAATGGTTTGGGTAACTCTAATAAATATCAAGACGATCTGGTGAACATGTTGAGAGACAAATTGGTGAAGACTTATATAAGCCTGAGCATGATGCCTGTTTCTCAAAAAATCTTACGATTTTGTCGCAAGTTGGCCATTTTGCAATGACTTACGACAATTTTTAATCATAAGACCTGTTCTCCAATCCATTTTCTTAATGAAATAAAATATTGTGTAAAAAAAAAAGAGAAATGGTTTTACCAATTAAAAAAAAAATTGGATCAAAGTGAGGTCATGATGATCTGACATGTTCTATATTTTACCATGATATATCTAAAACTGTTATAATTGAATGGTTTTATAGAACAATGGTACTGTCTGTCTTATCAAATAAAACTCTTGAAGGCTATTAAGGTTTAATGGTATGATTTTAATGAGTTAATAGGAGTTTGACAAATTGAGGTAGTAGTTAATACGGGGTGGTAGTTAGGTATGTATTAAGATTTATGAGGTGTAAAGGACTATAGTAATATCTAGAGATGTATTAGGGGGTCAATGTTGTGGAAAATGAGAGTCCAGGGGATTACTAATGACCAGGTCCTTTTATCGTAAATTATGTAATTTCAATAACTGATCCTGAAATACTGGCGGAATCAGATTTGTCTTTTAGATTTTCAGAAATTTGATATCAATTTCCTCATAATTACATTTAATAAGTAAAGGATTTAACAGGACTATAATTAAATGATTTATTTTGGGGAAGGAACTGTGATAAGAAAATGGTTTATTTGATGACAAGTTCTGTTCCGAATAAAGTAACAATACAATCAATAGCTTTTGGCAGCGTAAACGTTAAAAAAGAAATAGAGGTTTGAATGTTGTAACTAAAGATTGTAATACATGATAAGTGAGAAATTGACTTCAATTGATAAAAAATAATGGCTGATTTCGTTTGAAGTATGATTTTCCTGTAATTTATTGAACGGAACATTGATTTTACTACCTTTTGTTTTAGAGAGTTTTTAAAACAAGAATAGCGTAACAGGTGTTATAGTTAAAATAATGAAGTGAGAAACTTCAAAGACTGGGAGGATATTACTCATCAACTTATTAGAATTTAATTAAAACTGTTATACCATCACTAGCGCATGCAGCTATCATTATATATCTGAAAATGGCGTTATGATATGCGATATTTTTTAGAATAAAAATTACAGTGTTAGATTATTCTTTGTTATTTAATTTTAATGACAGAAAATTGATACTTTATATAATTATTTACATGTTAAAATAATGATAAACTACATCTGTTGCCTGTTTTAAAAATAATAATAGTTACAGTTTAATAATGTAAGATTAATAGCCCACCATTTTTTTTATTGAGAATGTACTTTATTCAATCACGATCCATCTAAGCAATAGTTAAACTGTGTTTCCATCGAAAATTGCAAAGGATAGCTAGCTCCGAGCTATATTTGTTGCTTTTAGATTGTGTTTACACTGAGTTTAACTGGTTCCAGAACGATATCAGCCACAAGACTACCAATAACTCGAGACTAGTTAACTAGAAAGAAAGACTGGGCAACCTATTGCCATAATATGAGAAAAGTTGATTTTTGAGTTTCCACTGAGTCAGCTTTCTCTCACAGTGGAAACACAGTTTTTGATTCATGGTCTTAGTTCATAGATTCTCTTGGATACCTGAAAATAGTTTGAAATTCTAAAGAGCATGCATATAAAAATATCTGAATTAGACGGCATTGTTGAGCTCACTGAACACTGGTTGCTTTCTTCAATCAATATTATATAAGATATAGAAAATGTTTGTCAATTTTTAACTAACTGTATCTAATTGCATCTATTGATGGTTTTTCAAACTTTCCTCAATAATTTGACTAAGTGTGTAATCAATCATGGAGTTTTAAATAGCGACTTTATCGAACCACAGGTTTTTATCCCTAACGTAACCTAACACATTTTACGCTCATTCAATCTCATAAATAAAAACCACTCTTCCAATCTCTAATTCAAATTTTCTCTCGATTAATCAACTCATAACTGACTGCCTCATTTTAAAACAGAATTAAGAAACTGGTATCTGAAAACAGCTAATGTGGCTTTGATTGACAAGTTATGAGCTAAGAGAGATTATTGCTACCATTTTTATAGGAGTTTTGTGAATGAGCTTGTATAACTTTTTGCGACCTGTAAGATATAAAAATGCCTAGCAACAATAGGTGTTAATACATGAAACTAGGGAAGCGAATAATGGCTTTAAAATGAAGCTTGATTTAACTACGGTGTTATCTTGTTTTTTCCCTGTCTTTCGCTATGATCATGTATATTGTGAAGACGTTATTTGATCTGAGTAAGGATTGTATTGTTGGTATATTAACTATTTGGGTTTAAAAGTGATTGGTGAGAATAAGATTAAGAAAAGAAACAATATTGTGTCTATAAATTGTGTTAAGATACTATAAAACCTAGTACAATCTGCTGCCTCCTGCTACATTGATAAAAAGTGATTAAAAAGAATTGTCTTTATTTAGAGAAGAATGATTTTAGATTCTGTGAATTTTTTCATATTGATGAGATAATTGGATCATCCATAGATTTGTGGGACCATCATTAATTTGTGTAGATAATTGATTTAGTTACAGCCCTTGTTGATGCCAAAGGATCAATTTTGTTTTACCCATGTATATCAGAGCAAAGTATATTTATGCTACAGTTGACTGTTGAGGGATGACAAGACGTTAGAATGTTTTATTTTAAAATTTGTGATTGAAAACTGAAATATTAATTAAGATATGAAAAAATGGTAATATTCCACTAAATTTCTTCAGACAACAAATTAATGAAATCAGAAATAATTGATTGCCCGTTTTTAGATTTAGAAAAAGATTAGAATTTTTCCAATAATTAGTGGTAATATTTGATTTTGTGTGCAGTGTTTAAGAATTCCCATTGATCTGTTACAAGTGCAGATTTCATTAACTCAATGGTTTTTAATTTCACATGTTGATTATGAAAGTGTCTGTAGTTATTTATTATTCATGAAGTAAAAGATGATTAGTTTTTGAAGTTTTTCTCAATTATCGTCCGGGATGTGAATGAGAAAAGTCAATAAGGATGTAAATTCGCTATTTTTTTCCTGGTGTTTTGCGTTATTGATGTTTTTTAACTGAAGGAATTATATTGATACAGATCTCTTGTATGAGATATTGATACATTTACATATTTTATAAGTGCGTAGTTTACTTTATATAGGATAAAAGCAATTTTGTAAATAAAATCAAGCATTTACATTTTAATTCACAATTCTGTAATTCATATATTTTGTACGTAGTAAATACTTTTGAGATTTTAAATATTTAATAAAACTGTAAGATAGTTGAAAAGAGAATGTCGACTATCATAAAACTGTCAAAAGTCTCGTGTAAAAGGGATGTTGATTTCCCTACACCTTGAGCCAACTGACGTACAAATATACTGAATACTGGTCTAAATTATACACTTTTATTCATTGTATATTTTAACTCAGACCTTTCTGTGCTGAAATGTGGAGGTGATTATGTGAATATTCAAGGAATTTCCCAAATGCTCAAATGGCCGAGGGAACTTAAGAGTGAGAATGGACTTGGACTGCAAGTAAAACAAACATGGAGATGAAGAATGGCCGCAAATTGAAGGGAACCAGATGTAAACATGCACTTGTTTAAGTTCTGATAAACCACAGGAGGAAAAATCTCAAACCTGCAAAAGTCACTGAATTGAACACAAGCAGACGACAAAAACAACCTTTTGACCTTCAGTGCTGCCCCCATGTGATGGTTTGCTGAGTATGAAAAAGCTGTCTGCTACTAGCCTCAAATACCCATGGTAAAATTAAGGTGTATTACTACTGTAGTGTATTATTGGCTAGTTATAGTGTACACTTTATATACTAGAGTAAGGTAGGCTGGCAATAACAGACAGCTGGAGGCATTGACAAAACAGAAGTAGAAATTGCTTCTACCCCTTCCACTATCTACTTCACTCACGGCACATCTATAGCAGACATACACCACAACTTATCAAATGTCAGTTTCTACAAATCTGACAGGTTTTTGGAGTTTGCTGCGAGGAGGAAGTGAGCTCAACTCAGAAGGAAAGGTGTAGTGTATTTTCTACAGCAGGATAGCAGACTTCTGAGAGGAAAAGTTCAGAGAAAAGTTTTATTGAAGTTTGAAAACTTTGTTGAGAATAATTGTCTGTGTCTATACTGTGTGTTGTTTTAGAGAAAGTGTTCTATAGGATTAATCTAATGTAATATATTTGTATATATAAAAGGATTAGGTATTAAATGTATCACATGATACATACAGGTGAAGGTGGAAATGTAAATTTAATGAGTGTACTGGAAACTAGCAGTGATTAAAACTAAAATAGATCTATTGACGTACAAGATTACACATATTTCTATATTTTCATTACTTCTGATTGGTTTTCAAATTGTTGATATTTTTAACCAGGATTTAAATTTTCCAGTCATTAATTATAATCAGTTGATACTAGACACAGATTGGGTGTAGAAATTGTAATTTATTTGTACGATTGAGAATTGGAAATTGATTAATTGATCTGTGGTGTTTCTGTGAATGCGGGTTGTTATTTATGGATACAATGTATTATGAGGATTGTGGAATTTATATAAATTACGTTAAACTATTTTATTCTCATGTACGGCTTGGACTTAAAGTTGAATTCAGTGGGTGATTTTTTGGGTGGAATAAATTACCTCTATTATAGTGGAAATATATTATGGATTTCATCATATTAAAAGTAAGTTTTAACTTTTTTTTTATTCAACATTTCAAATATATCTCTTTGTCATACAAATTTTATACTAAATACAGTAAACACATCATATTCAATATTCATATTATGCATACTATAGAATACTATAGAATACTATAGAATATACTTATCATGTAATTCATGTATGCATAATCATTTAGGGTCAGACACCTCAATATTCAAAACACAGGTATACATTAGAGCCCTTCTTGCTCTTAAACATGGGCACACCTATTTGAAACAAAGATATGCATTCATTAAGGTACTTCATTTTTGAAGAAAAAAAATCTCTAAGTTTAAAATTTTCAGATATTGTAACTTACAATAATCTTAAGATTAATATTATAAAACTGGATGATAATATAGATAGATTATCTCATATTATCTTAGGCTTAATAAAAATTCCGGACAAGCTGAAAAGTTTCACTGTGCATTACTTTTGTTACATCTCAAGGTTGCATTTGAGGGAAAACTTACTGGACCCATGCTTGTATTTCACTATATAGATTACCTAATTAATGTTATTTGAAGCCTGATTCAATCTTCTGGCATATCTGAGAAACTGGGAAGTATCATTGTAAGCTTTTCCATACCATCAGGACACAACAAATACATCATAGAGGATGAATGTTTATATATCACAAACAGATTACACAATCTTATCAAAGTTTTAATTCAATCATCTAAGATACCCTAGAATCCTAGCAGAACCTTTGTGGACTATTACTTACAATGTAGCAACAAAGGGCTACAAGTTATATCACAATATATCAAAAAGGGATACCCAGGGAACAATGTTTATATATCAGTAGACATATTATTTACTGTATATCTTTAATGACCCATCTTCACTACTCAGGTAGACTCCTTTATTCTTCAACCCAGGTATTGTGATAGGTAACTTGAAAGCTTTACTATTTCCAGGTATACACTAATAGTATTATATCATCTTATTTATAAAGATACCATTAGATGTGTGATTATTGGGGTGTCCTGCAGAGTGTTTAGTCTATGGATATGCAATTAAGTGTTTAAAACTACAGGAGTTTTGGCAGCACACGTTCTAGTCTGTAGTATGATATGCTATATACAGTTTGTAAGAATAGAATGTTATAACAGTAGACTTCTGTTCCAGGACTGATTTAGAGTTGGGTTTCTGTTCCAGGGTTGATTTTGAGGCTTCTGTTCCAGGATTGATTTAGATGGGGCTTCTGTTCCAGGATTGATTTAGATTGGGACTTATGTTCCAGGATTGATTTAGATGGGGCTTCTTTTTCAGGATTGATTTAGCTTATGGCTACTGTTCCATGATTGATTTAGATTTAAGACTTCTGTTCCGGGATTGATTTAGTTGGGATTTCTGTTCCAGGATTGAGTTAGAGTGGAGCTTATGTTCCAGGATTGATTTAGATTGGGGCTTATTTTCAAGGATTGATTTAGATTGGGGCTTATGTTCCAGAATTGATTTAGATGGGGCTTCTGTTCCAGGATTGATTTAGATTGGGACTTATGTTCCAGGATTGATTTAGATTGGGGCTTATTTTCCAGGATTGATTTAGATTGGGGCTTCTGTTCCAGGATTGATGTAAATTGGGGCTTCAGGATTGATTTAGATTGGGACTTATGTTCCGGGATTGATTTAGATTGGGACTACTGCAATTAATACATGAGTTATCCATTCATATATTTGCATCCAAATCATGATTATCAAATACAATCAAGTCACCATCCCTTAGTACTAGTATTTCTTGGTGAAAATAATGATATAATCCAAGCAAAATGCTAGAAACCTCTATTCCTTCTCATATTGAAGTTGTGTTTCAATATACTGTATATATAAATTACCTTATGGCTAAGTATTCTACCTTTGATGTAGGTAATATGAGCTGAAGTTTCAAGTATTGTGAACTGTAAGTTTTAAATAAAACATTCACCTCTATCCTTGGTTTAGAGTCGAAATGAACTTTCTCTTTCCTTCTTTCAAATTTTTATATCAATTTCTTACTTAGCAGCTTATTTTAAAGAGGTCTTATATTATCTTTTGAAAGGTTGGGATTAATCTTAAGCCTGTTTGTACCAATTTTAAAATATCTCAGATAGTTAAACTGTTTCGTTGCAAATACTAATTATTTGTAACATGCAAAATTTGAAAACTAAATTATTTCCAAAAAATTCTCATGTTTTTTTTTTATGAATGGCTTGTTATAAAGATATTTGAGTGTTAAAGTAGGACAATAGATCCAAAGAACTGTGGTTAAAACTTGTTTTGTTGATTTTCTCAATTACGTATTCCCAGTCATACAGGCCCATTAACCTGTATCTTTATAGCTATTATAATTGTTTTCTTGTTTGCCTCTAGTTAAAATTTTATTAGCATAAAAAACTACAGTTTGACTTTTATCTTTGTATTGTCTTCAAACAGAAACGTTATATCTAGTTATTTTTTTTATATTTTATTTGCCTCTGACATAATTGGTACAGGAAACATGTCTGCCTGTAGTGTTGATAAATTCTTGACAATTTTCAGCTGATATCATATCATATCATGAACATTTGCCTTGAGCTTTGACTATATCATGCTCTTGAAGAATAATGTTATATCAGCAATAGTTAAGGGTTATTATCAGTGAATATGCAATAAACTGTTAGGTGTTCACACTGTGTATGAATTATGCTGGAATTTGAGTGGTGCTATGTCTGGGTTGATGGAATTTGAGATAATTTCAACTATAATTCTTATTTGACATTTAGGAAAATATGTTAAATTAAGGAAACCACATAAATACCTATAACTTGAAGGCAACAATTGCTCAAATTTCTGATCAGAATAAATATACTCTCCTTAACTTTTTCTTACTCTTTTCAGAATAGTTACCTGAAGGCTTATTATTCATTCTGTTCCAAAAAAAATTGCATTTCTAGTTTATCTAGACAGATTCTGGGAGAAATATCAGTAGCTTAAGGCAGGAAAAATGAAACTTTCTACTTTGTTTCGAATTGTGATGTTGGTTGATGATAAGCTGGAGTGAAAGGGGGAGAGTTGGTGAACACATGGTGCATCTAAATCTATCATTTTCTACCTTCACCTGTCAAAGAGTTTGCTGGTTTTTAAATGGCAGCCATCTTGATTATCTTACCTTATTTATTACCTTGAAAATGCAAAAGTTTTTGATTTAGGTTCAGATGAAAAATTAGATCTTGTCAGATGTTCAAATTTAAGCTCAAATTTTACTGATGATCAGAGACAACTATTTTGCTATAAATTGCAATAGCAAGAATTTAACTTTTTTCCTGTAGACTTTGCATATTTTCAAAAGAGTAACTTTATAAGAAACTTATTAGTTCAAAGTTGTTTTCCACACAAAGCTCTATTAGTGAATTGTGTAAAGTAATTTAAGAAAGATATTAATAATTCACCAGAAGAAGTTGTAATTAGTATATGTCCTATATATTTTGACTGATATTATGGTGTGTAATATTATTCTAGGGGAAAAAAGAAAGTTGTGGTAGCTAGTCAGGGGTATTGATGGAAACTTGTAATTGATTTATGAGCAGAGAAGACTTATTGGATGTACAAATTAATCAATGTACCATTACAGGTTTCTTAACTGCTATAGTTAGAGGTGTGCATTATACTTTCTTGCATGAACCTAGTTATGGCATAGTGGTGAAAATTCCAATAACCACCATATATTTAACCTAACTTAATTTCACATTCCTTCAATTGGGTGTTTGCTACTTAATCATTGATAGCAACTTGTTTAAAAAGCATTGCATGCCATTATAATGTGAAAGCTTTAGTAATCAATAATCACTATCTCGGAGATTGAATATTGCACACCTCTACTCTCCAGGAACTTATTGGTAGACAACTGGCAATCTGGACTGACTTTAAACAGAACTTCTGACTTCTATTCATTATATTGAAGAATTGATAGATTAAGCTTAGTGATAGATTAGCCATAGAAAACAGGCCAAAGGAATTGAGACTATTTTCATTACTATTGGTGATTAATCAATGCTTGTACTTTGAGACTATAACATCTCCTGTTACTACGCTTAGCAACAAGATACCTTTAATCAACTTCTTAGACATTTAATTCAAGAAGACATTGGTATGGACTGAACTTTTGTAGGCACAACTAATTTGTATCCTTGCATATTAGCTTACAATGACACAATGCATTTGACACAGAATGTTTCAGCTTCTCCTCCCACACATCTGAGACAGAATCTGTCTATCTCAAACAGCTGAGACAGCATGTAGGTCTATATCTACTCTTCCAAGATATCTGACACAGAATCTTTCTACTGCTCCCAGACACCTGAAACAGAATGTATCTACCTCTCCCAGATATTTGATACAGAACATGTCCTCCAAGAAATAGTGGTCCAAAAGTTATGCTGTTTTCTTCAGTTGATTTGTTGGGTTTTGTAATTGGTTATAAGTGGAAGGTTAGACCAGTATAATTCTCTAGGTATGTCTACTGTTCATTGCCAAATAATTTGATGCAAAATGTGGAATCCTAAATCAACAACAAATGTTATTGATGATAGAATATATTACCTGTACTCAGCCAGACTCTATGATTCTCCAGGAATTTTAATTATATAATCACCAACTGAGCTTTTAAAGATCTGTCCTTATTTTTAGCTTAGGGCAAGGGCAGATCTATATATACTTCAATGGAATTATTTTTGTTCTTTATTTCTCTGTACATGCAGTAACCAAGGTGAAAGATGCCAAAAGAAGAAGTCTTGGTGTTATAATATAAACATACATGTAAATTATATAATCAAAATGTATACTCTTCCAAACTCATTGTGTTTTGCTGAAGGCATCTGCATATACGCCTTATAATTGTATACAAAAGAAATTTGTTGGTTTTTATGTGGCTTGGGAAGAGACATCTTGTATCAGTATGTCTGAAATACTGTGAGAGGGAATTCAAATCCTACCTTTGAGGCTTGCTGAACAAATCAAATATCCCCATCCATTCGGCTCAACCTTTGTCATTGTGTTGGAGACTATATAATGACTCAGCCATGATGGGAAGCCATCTTGCCCGGAAAATGGGCAAGAGAAGAAAACACTTGTTTGATTTTGATTTCTACCGCTAAAGAGGACAACATCTCTGAAGAATAATTGGCAAATGAAACTGCATATTATATGCCACAACCATGCTCTTTGTAACAACTGTAATGTCAAGGTCATAGAAGGTAACAAGAGTATTCTACCATCTTCTGTGACAGTGTAATGTTTAATGAAAGAGATGGTGAAGTTAACCACAAATTAAGATCGGTTTCACTATATTACTACTGTGACAACAACTATTTGAATCTAAAGATACCAAGTTACCAGTGATATTTAAATTGCTAAATGTTAAGATGATAGAGATGTGATGTTACATTTTGTATCTTGAGTATAAAATTGTGGTCATCTCTATTGGTTTCTACATTCACCTAAAGTGAACAACCTCTGCACCAAACTCATTCTCCTCAAAATTTAACCGAAATGCTGATATATGGACAGATCAGGGGATATCAGAAAGTAACCTTCTATTGAGTCTTTGGAAATTCTTAAGTACTTCATCAAGATCAGGGCCCAGTTTCACAAAATTTTGACTAAGATAAAATGGAGATTTCAAGAAATACAGTAATCTGATTGGATAATAAAACAACATTTAAAATCGATTGACCAATCAGAAGACTGAAACCCTAAAATTATCCCAAGTTAGGATTTTGTGAACTGGCCCCAGACTGGGCTAACAAAACATAAGAGCATGGTAATCAGTTGGGTACTAAAAGATGAATGATTAAAGCTGGGTGTGAGACAGGACCGTTATCACTCGTGGTATTGGGCCTAATTCTGACCCATGTAAAATAAAGAGTTTATTATTATTATTATTATTATTAAGCCGAAGTTATGCAGACAAAGATGAGAATCCGTCACTCATTAAAAATCTACCCACCATCTCCACTTTATTTATTTATTAACTTTGTTCATTTCTGTTAGTCAAAGGTCAATTTTTAAAATCCTTACACTTGATTTAGACCAGACAATGTTGACAAAGTTTGAAAGAATAAATTTAATGTTGCCTAGTTACCTCAAAGTTTTTTTTAGTGATCTCAGACTCAAACACATTGATGAAATGGAGGTCATTCTTGTGATTGTAGACTGATGACAAGATGGAGCCTGATGAGAAACAGAATGATGTCAGTGGTACATTCTTGCAACAAACTAAATCCACTTTATTATTGTGAAACCCAAATGAAAATGAGGATTGGTGTTTAACAGATATGTTGGTTTTAATTTAATTTTGACATTTTTACATGTAAACTAGGATCTTGTACCAATATAACAGAAATTGCATTTAAAAGCAGACAATCTAGAACATTTGCATAGAAATGTCACCTAAATTAAGCCTTAAACTTGATATACTTCATGCATAATTTTGCTTAGTGTAAATGCTGATGAGCTCTTAAATTTTCTGATAAATCCACAAATATGACTTCTAACCTAAAAAAACAAAAACAATTCAGAGTAAAAAAAAATTAACAAAAAGAAATTATATTTTATATTCATTTATCATTGTCACATAAAAGCCTTCTCAAGATCATTATCAAAAATTAAATTTCTTTCTTATCCTTTGAAAATTGTACTTTTATTCTCAATTTGACACACATATCAGTCATGTTTGGGAAAATAAAAACTATATAACAAATGACATTATTACAGATCAGTGACGATAACTTTTGACTTGATTTATAAAATTACTTTTAACATTTATATTATTACACGCTTCAATATACATCTACTCAATGTGACTTATATATTGTCTGATTGATTGATCATAATATACTTAGTAGAAAGTATATCAAGGTATATAATGTTTTCCCATAGAAAGTTGGTTCTATATAGCGATTTTAGGAGTTAATTTTGTATGATTAATATGATTATGTATGCAATATAATAATTAATTATAATATAATATATGTTTTATGTTTTCCCATAGAAAGTTGAGTCTATATAGCAATTTTAGGAGTTAATTTTGTATGATTAATATGATTATGTATGAAATATAATAAATAATTATAATATAATATATAAAAGTAATTATGATATAATTATAACCTATGAAGACATGAAATATAACATTATATTATGGTTATTTTAAACTGACTACTGTGATATTTGTAAATAAGAGGCATAAAAACATTGAACTTTGCAATTCTGCACCCAAAATATAAATGACATGGTCTGACTTCTGTTTCCATACCATATGACTTCTCATCCCATGGGATCAGACTTCTCTTCCCATGTGATCAGACTTCTCTTTCCACGTGATCAGACTTCTCTTCCCAATGGATCTCAATATCTTGATCTCAATATCTTATAGACCATTAAACGAGTTTAAATACCCCAAATAATTTAAATATTTACAGTCTTTTTTTTTAAATCTGGCATATTTTGAAAGCTCAGTGGAAGTAGCTAGTTGTCATGGTATAGAATCCCCAGAAGGACCAGCCAGATGATACACTATCTCTATATAAGAGCAATAGCCAAATGAGCAAGCTATGGTAATTCAATTCTGTGTAAAATCTTCAGTGAAAGGTCTAACCAAAAAATAAATTGTAACAAAAAAGTAAATAACCTGAGAACGTGAGTATGCATATAATTTCACACATGGTTTATAAAGATGTAAATGTGGTCAAGATGTCTGTAATTACAGTTAACAATAGATCACCTGACCTATAATCCCACCAGGAGATTATCTCTAATCCAGGTAGAATACAGCAGATTATCTGTATATTTGAGTATAATAATAAGACTGTTACTGATGTAATCTAGCTGTATATATTGGTATGAAGGGTTAATGTGTCTCCTACATATTGAAGGGAAAGGTTAATAGAAAGATTTACAGAAGGAAAGGCTGATTATAACATCGTGTGGATCATGGTCAACTAACCTATTTCTTACCCTGGGTCTTTTAAATTATCATTATTCAACTTTCCCAAATATATCCTTTGATATTATGATATTTTCAGATGTTTTGAGTATCATACCTGTTCCTTTAACTTTAATACTACAACTTTATATTAAAGAGCATTGTGTTGGCTGCAATTAAATTTAAATATTTATGATCTGAATAAAAACACAGTTACATGTAGTCCATACACAGGAAGTTATTCTGTAAAGTTGGGATAGTAATTGAACTTATGAAATATATAATAATTTCTCGAAATATTTATTTTCATTCTGAATATCTGTTGTTACTGGTTTGAAACTTCAGAACTGTTATGAAATGTTTGTGAAGCTTAGCCTTAAAGGGGACCAGTCTTCATTTTTATTGGTTGATTTGGGTCTTGAATATACTAAAGTATCCTTCAGAAGCACTAGAAATGTACGAAAATTGCATATTTCCTTCAAATATATCTTAAATTAGACATTTCTCCTTCTATTTCTATAGATGACTTTTCTATATATTGCATAGTATCGCTAATGTGTAGTAGGGCATTATAACTTTCAAATGCTAATAATTATGGATGCACATGGATTTGAAGACTCAAATTTCAATGGTGAGTTGTGATAACCAGTACCAAAGTGCTGAGCTAAAAAAGTCCCCGTTTCTGAGACTTGGAAAAATCGACCCACGAAAATGAAGCCTGTGCCTCTTTAACAGACATTTCAGATTCTGATAAAATATTAAACTATTTCTGAAAACAACCAAATCATTGGTCTATCTGGTTATAAATTATAATTTATTATTTTAATAACTGACATCATATAAATATTATTTTTCATGAGATTTGAACTTATCTGATTTTCACCTTTCATATCACACCTCCAAGATGATCGCCTTGTTACTATAAATACATTCCAGATAGGAGGGAGTAAAATGTTCTAGAACAGGAGCTGAATTCTCTCTGGCACTATGCCAGGAATTGAGACATTTTGATTCTCAGGAGTTTTTTTCAGGTTTTTATCTTGTAAGAAAATCTCTTTTTAGCTGTTTGATGTGATTTAAAGTTGAAATTTGAAGTAATTTAAATAACATTTTATCAGTAAGATAGTAGAGTATATCCTACCTACTCTGATGATATTTACTGATACACCTTAATATTCTTACTTTTTACCTGAATAAACACATTCAAATTATATTTCAATTAACAATTCTTTCATCACCTGCCAAAATATGAACTAATTACTATTTGACCAAATTGAATATTTCATTTAATAAATTGTAGGTGAACTGAATGCACCATCTCTATATGTTTACCATAACTATACTTTAAAATTTATCTTTACCTTTACAGAAAGAAACCGTGTACTAACAATTCAAACCGCAAAACAAAACACGAAATCCAAAAAGACATTTTGACGAAACATAGGTAATTCATAATGAAAAGTGGTGTCTAGAAGCATACCCTGCCCTGCGCCACACCCATCCTAGCTGTAAAACAATATCTTCACATTTACTTACAACTTATTGCATTTGTATGGGCTTAGGTCAGTACTTTCCTTCATGGCAAAATGTGCTCTCAGTATTTTGGTTCTTCTGCTACTGTCCTGATCATCAACAGGTAAAGCAATACCTTGGACCAATTCCACATAGGTATTACACTTATTTGACCTAGTACCATGTAAGTCAAAACTATGGTAGTAATAGAATAATTAACACTAATAAAACTACTATAAGTCACTGTAAATTGTTTGATGGTAGAAAGATAAAAGAAGGGAAGAATGCTATGTTTTTGTTTGATTATGAAAATACATTGTGGGTATTGACAGACAGCCTTCCCAACTCTCTAGTCTATGACAGACAATAAGAACTTTTTACCAGAACTTTCTTGGTTTTAGTCATTGATCTTCTGAACAAGTATGGATCTGAAAATATATGTAATATTTTTACTACAATATGAAGCTCCAATTACTGATAGAGACCATGTTTTGTTTGTGATACCAAGTGCATTGTTCACACTATAAGACATACCATTACAACATTATTTGGAACTGTATGCAATACTCTTCTAAGACAGAAATAGAAACAAGATGAGCTAAAGGTGATTGTTTGTACACCTGAAGAGTTGCATCACATACCTTCTTGACATCTGTTATAAAATAATGAGTCCAATAACAACACCCAGGTGAAATAGTTCTATGAATAACATGAAAAATGATCCAGAAGTCAATTCAGCAGTAGTAAAAAGCCTGATGATATTTAAGTCACTTCTGACATTCTGCCAGGGTGTACCTGTATTGCATTCTGCATTTAGTATGTACCCCTGATTTTTACGTGTAAAATGGTGTTTACTGAAAGACCTGGACAACAAACTATTTTGATCTGTTGAAACAAACTTATTTAGATAAGAGAGGAAACTTCTATAACTCTCATCAAAGAAGAGCTTACATCTGCAGAAAGTTGTAAAAAGACAAAGGTTTGATGATGATCAAAAGTAAAATGCATGAAGTTTTGGAAGTTTTTTTCCCACTATAAAAGATGAACCTTCACTTTCAAATATCACATATTATGCCTTGAATTCATCATGTATCCATTAAACCTTTGTAGAAAGAGAAGTTTATCATTGTATACATACCATATCTACCTCTTTTATTTTGTTGACAAATTCTGCCTAATTAAATAGAGTATAATTTATGGAGCTGTTATCATGGAGACATTACCTTTAAATTACTGCCAGTTTTATATTTATGAAGGTAGGTAGGGTTATAACTATATCTTAAAGAGATGTTATCAGAGTAACCTGGGCCTTAATGAGATCTGTCTATCAATTAAAAATATGCTCTTAAGATTAAGATTCTATATAATTGCAACATCTAATTTTAACCTTGACCTTCTTTGATATAGCTTTGATGATATGATCTTGCCCGATTTTGTGGATTTATCTGTTCATTAAAATGTCTCATTGGAACCACTACATTACTTGGGGATGGGTTTTTCCTTTTCTTACCCTCACACAAAACATTTCACTTTACTACTGACTTAGCATGTAGCTAGTTGTACTACTGACTTAGCATGTAGCTAGTTGTATTACTGACTTAGCATGTAGCTAGTTGTATTACTGACTTAGCATGTAGCTAGTTGTATAGCTAGTTGTATTCCTGTTTTTCTGTGTTCGTCCTGGGATATCTGTATTTATCCGTTCATAAAACATTGTATTGATGAATTTTGAGTTGTAAATTATATGTGTGATGTTATAAAGAGAAGTAATGAAATTGTTACAACATCTAACACTTGAAGATTCTCCCAGTTGGGATGGTGGTAAAAACTCAATGAATTCTTAATGTTATTTTCATCTTGTAAAACATGGCACATAGACCAGAGAAAAAGTTAATTCTATTTCTTGAAAACAAAAATCTAGAGTTGTATTTTAACACTTAGTGGATTGGTTAGGAAAATCTACCTTCAATTAAGTTAAAAGTCCATCTTGTACAGTACTTTATTAGTTTATTTCCTCTACCAGCTAGAAAAAAATAAACCCTCTTTGACTGTAGATATTTAATGAAAACAAGCAGTCAGGTTGTGAGTATTTGAGAGAATGGGATGGTGTTATCATGTAAATAATATCGCTAAGAATTCTAGCCATACTGTAGCCAATTTACCAAAAGTTAATGGACAGTCTTTATATTTTCAACTTTCAGTTTACATATTGTTTTCACTTCAAAGAGTTGGTCAGACGGACTCGGACGTTAGACAAATAGCAATTAATCTCCAACCAAACACACTTCTCACTTTATTTTCCTTTCAACTTTATCTAAACTTGGTATGTTTTTATCAGTCACCGGCAACCAGTTTCCGAAAACTTGGCATTCTTTTAACTCTTCCTATCTTTGATTATTTCTTTCATCAAAATCATTCCTCAAATTGTACTCGATAAGATGGTAGATAGGTTTTTACTCTCAAAATAAAAAGCTGATAACTTGATTTAGTTTTTTTAATGGAAGTTGGTCAGGTGGGTTAATTGATAAAGAAAAACTTCTCTAAATACTTTTTGAACTTGAAGGTAGATGAAAATGTTCCAGACTGGCTATTTATCTGATTATTGTACTTTGTCAAGTTTTAATCAAGAGTGTACCATCTAATGTTCTGAATTAAATTTGCTGCATTTTCCATTATTTAATATAATTATGTAATACACATGTAGGTCTACATCATTTGCTAGCTGGAACTGTTCAAGAATGATGCATATTTTTTCCTGTTATGCCATTTTCTGAATACCAAGTTGCTTTATAACTGAATTCTATGCATGTATTACCATTTTGTTTTCTAATTCCAATTGCAGGAATTTTATTGTGGATTCCATGGAGTCTCACTTTAAAGTCTGGTGCCAAGATTCACATATTGTTAATTGTTTGTATAAAAATCATGTAGTTTTTGGCAAAGTTTGTGTAAGATTGATGTTTTTCTTGTATTGGTTGCATACAGTGATATTTTTGTAAATTTCTTGTTGTTTAAAAATAGTCGAGTAGTATATATTTTGGTAAGAAAGAAAATAAAAGAATATGAAGAAATGTTTAGCTAGTCAAATGATAGGAAAATAATCAACATTATTTCATGTTGTGTTGTTTTATGACTGGAATACACCTGAGATTTACCTGTAGTAAACTTTCTAATTACATACCACAACCTATAGATGATACAAACACCAAACACTGTTATAGTACCGTGGAGCCATACTCCCTCTACCTTATATTATCATTATGAATTCCACAATGTTGAAGAAAGAAAAGTATGTTATACTTGTAGAATAGTGGAATTCTGACCATGGATACATCTCTTCTGTTCATAAAGCATCCTTTGTTTCTAATAGACCATGGTATTCTGTGCTTAGTTTATATGGTTAAATACCTTATAGCAATTACAGGAAATATTACCCTAGGTCAAGTGAACAGGTATTCTTTGACTTCACTTGGAAAATAGTTTGATATTCTTTAAAGCCATTCCCAACTTCTAATACAGAAAAAAACTATACTTGTTTTAGAAACCAAGTTTTTGTAATACAACCACATAAAATTATCAATGGAAAAGAAAAAGTTTGACATAAAAAGTTGACTTTTATTTCAATAAAGGATATCATGTTTTTAATCAGAAAATATTGTTCAAGTTGAGATCAGGTCAAATCACAGGAAACTACACATTCCATTGAGAAAGTTTTTATTTGATGCAATCTGGTTTTATTACCATTGTATTCATTACCATGTGAATGTCTGCCATCTTTAATCCTATACAGATCTGCGTAACATTTCTCACATTACAATATTACCTGACAAAATCCTGTGTTTTAATAAAAACTTCTGCCGAGTGATTAATCTAAATGTGAGTTAGTGTTTCAGATCAAAAGAAGAATTACCGTTATTGGTATCAGTATTACTAGAAATAACACTGTTTTTTGCTTCAATGGTATCTAAAAACGGCATCGTGGTATGTAGATCTACAGGATTTGTATAAAAATACTCCTCTTAAAAAAGACTACTTGATATTTAAAGTAAAACAAAGATTATAGTTGGCAGTAAAGACGTCATCTTATAATCTGAAATAATCTCAAGATTAAAGTTAGTGGAAATTTAAGTTGTATTGTAGTTTGACTGGGTGGCGAAGAAAATAGAAAATTAATGCCAGTAGTTGTTTGAGATGTGGTAGAATTACTATGATTGGTTGATATTGTGATAAAATAAATCGGATCTAGATCTGGTATTGCATCTGTCAGTTTTTATTAACCTATGATAATCTGACATTCTTTGATGTAGTGTATTTTTTTACTTCGTGGATTGGATATCGGATTTAGGTGTAGAGTAGGATGGGAGAAAATGTATAGCGCTAATTTCTGACTTTGATAACAGAATTAAAGAAAGGGACAAGTATGACTGTAATTAGATTTATTTTTCATATTAAATTGTTATACTGATTTAATAATATTTCTTACTAAATCTAAAATATTGATACCTTTCTTGTCTCTCAAAAAATGAATATTTGAAGTTATGAAATTGTATTCAAAAAAAGCATTATGGCATCTTTGTATCAACGACACCAAACACAGGTATGATAGTGGATGTTGCTATGTGATTGCCAGAAAACACTGTGACATGGTGACCATATTCCTGTTCTAACAGTAATTTCCTGTTTGTAGTTCCACCTATTTTGTACTCTATCAGGAACCTCACCTACTACCTTACAGAAAGTAGACCACGTAAACCTTTACATTAGTAAAAATAAAGAAAATAGATAAGCTAACAGAGTAAAATAAGAAAAATAATGAATCGAAAATCTTCCAAGCAGATGGCATTCCACATTAGTTTACTTTGCACCTTGGTTTAAACAAACTTGAAGGGGTAAAAATAATGGGAAAACCATCTTGTTTATAATATAGACCTAATTTAACTGGATCAAGAAGAGATCTGCTGTGTGAGTTCGCTACTGATTCATTACTAGAAATATTTCTCTGCCTCGTGCCACCATCTTTATTTCAATCTTCAACATTTATTATTGTTTCACCAGATTTCAGACTCTCCAACTTGATGATCAACAGATTCTTAGCTGTCTGAATTTTTATTTTAAGATTTCAAATTACTCAGGACTTCTGTCTTATGTTTCACATCATTATACTTAGAGAACTTTAAATTGGTTAAATTAAACTATTAAAAATGAAAGATATACTTTAAAAAATGGAGGAATTAATATTTGAGTAAATTAATTACTGAACTCAGTTTAACTGATCGGTTAATTTATATCCACCACACCTGTTGTTGTCAATTTGCAACATCATGATGCAAAATTCTTAATGTTCTCTTGACAATTGTTCAGGTTTTGCATGCTATTAAACAACAGTCAAATGTACAATATGTATTTTATTAGCAATATTTTACTCTATTATTGTATATAGAGAATACAAAAATACAACCAAAACATTGTCGAAAGTCTTTTAGCTGAAAAAAAAAATGTTTCCTCAATAATCTTTCTTGGCCTTTGTATGCATAAAATTCTGTGCACCTGTCATCCTAGCTGAAATAGAATTCTTAGCTACATTTGTTGTAATTTATTACTCACTCTACCAAACCCATAAATAATTTGACAAATTTCTTGATACAATGCACATGTTAACAGCACTGCATGTTTCACAATTTGAGTAAAAAATAGGAGTTAAAATTGAGAAATTAACCGCCATTCTAAAATCTCCTGCAGTCCTCTTTCTACAGGCTAATAATAAAACATTGATTAAAAACATCTGAACAACTGGCATACCACGTTTAATACCTTAAATATTGCCTTCAATTGAAAATTATGAACTGGTGAGGCAACCCTCGGAGTTTCAATATGGTCGACGATGGCTGAATAATTACTGACACACTGTGAGACTGTAACACTTTTTATTCTCAACTGATTAAAGACTGTGAAAAAATTTCAGTTCTTTAATATTCAGAATCCAGATATCTTTTGTGTACGAAGAAAAAACTCAATTTAATCATTCTAAATAAAAATCATTACCTCGGTTGCATGGAGGTTTGTTTCAGTTGATTAACCGTTCTTGGGTTTCAGTAAAATGAAGTGATTTGTACCGATAATGAGGGTCATGACATTGTTTTTTTCTGACATGGAATTTTGGCACTGAATACAATCAAGCAATTGATATGATTTTTTTTATGTTATGGAAGAAGTATATTTCATTTACCCTTCAAATGACCTTGAAACTTTATCGTTTTATTGGAATTTAAATTTGAAGAGATGCCAAAATTTCAAAGTTGGCAAGACTCTGCACACGACTGAACATGATATAAGATTAAAAAAAGTAATTTAGTTTTTAGGAGAGTATTATGTTGTTTATGCAATTGAGTTGTTTTTGACATTTCTCATTAGTTTATTAAGGAAGTATTTAAACTGGTTACATCCGGTTTCGCAGCTAGATTACTGCTCTAGATTACCTCATTTACTCCTTTAATATTGAAGAGCTTCAACATGGTTATTAACATGTGATTTGATGACCTACATTTCTTGATAATGGTGTAAGAATAAAATTAAATTTGATCAAATATTTAAAAGAAAAAAACCATTACAATTTGTCAGATAATCAATTAAGTCAATGATGCATCTGTTACCTAACAGCAGATCTTTCTGCTCTTAAACAGATGACAGCTTCTTCTAAAAGTTTAAATTTGAAACAATAATAAGTGTTGGTCTAGCATGTTATTATCAATACCCAACCTTGTTCACCTGTTAGCTGTAAACTCTTGAAATGAACCTGTGCTTCCGTTCCTGGCCATTAACACAACTTCTATCTCGATATATACCCTACTTTTACTTTATTAATGTTCCACCAGTTGTTGGTCAGTAACTTGACTGTTAAGGTCTTCATATTAAAGATCTGAAATATGGTTGTAAATTATTTCACATTTATGTCAACTATTTGCAGTATTTCATGCATAGTTAGTCAACTCTGAACAAATAGTATCATGGTCTAAATATGCATGTTGTATGCTTGTTTATTAGTTCTTGAGTTGTATTAAATTTTCTAATTCCATTTGCATGTAATTTTTAAGAAGAGTTCCCATTAAAGTAATTATTGAACAAACGAACCATATTAAAATTGGTGAATTCCTGGCTATTCTGCATGAAGAATACAAACAATATGGTCATGCCTCTTTAAGCTAGGTATGGCCAATGGTAGATTATTATAAGTAATGTCTACCAAATGTTGATGATATGAAGAAAGAATGTAAGTGAATATTTTCCATGATAGATGATGCCAGATCTATTATCAATGCATTTAGTGTCAGAAGAAAGAGGGGATATCCTGGGAAAAGGTCAAAATAACTTGACCTAATTTTATCAGCTTGATCAATATTTTGGTATTTACCAGAATATAACATGATAGAGTAAATATTGAGGCCATTTCCTTTTTACCTTAGTGGATTCCTTGGCTTATCTCATGCATTTTCTGTCAGTACTGTTTGAGGTCTACCCAATACAGAAGAGAAAACAGGGGCCTAACAGGAATTAAATGAAATAGGGTCCAAATATTAATGGTTAAAAATGATTTTCTGATATCTTTGATAAATTCAGATTCTTTTGTAGAGTAGGAAATCTTTGTTTAGGTGTTAATTGCTTTTCCAATACAAATTAAAAGTGTTATTTTTGACAAAGGACTATCTGACCAAAAGCAATCACCAGCAACGGTTTGTTATTGAAGGCTTTTCCTTAGTTTTCAAGATGTGAAGTTTTTTTAGCCAATATTTTTAAAAAAAATTATGATAAACTTGTAAAATTTCAGTTGAAATATTTCTTAGAATCTGAAATTGAGATAAGATTACTGTGTTTGTGATGGAGATTTATGAAAATTGTGTTATTTGTTGAAATAATAATCTTATCTGTATATTATTTTGGTAAATTTTGATAATAAATCTTTCAAATTGAAGAATTATGATTGAAATTTGTATGATAACAAGTTGAAGGGCAGAGTATTCTCAGGTGTGTACAGATAAGATGCTCAGAATTATTTTGTAAAAAGGTAAAAAAGTTATTTTAGGTAATAAAGGTTATTTGAAAATAAGGTCTTTGCTTATATGCTTGACAATTTTCATTTACGTTCCGAGTCTTTCCAATGAAGTTCTGATATTAGTATTTTGCTTACTCAATTACAGCAACTGAATAGCTCTTCTAGAATGTACAACATGATTTTCTGTAAGTGAGACAGCTGGCAACACTGTATTTTTATGTATTTAGAAAAATTAAAACTCTTGTGTCAGTTGTATGATTATAGGGTATAATTTGCCAGAAGGCAGCTAGAATTATAGAGGTAGTTTATACTCTACAACTGTCAAATAATTATATTAAATAGATGACTGAAACTAGCTATTTCCACTTTGATATGTCTGAAATAATTTTAGCGCCAGAAGTCTTTTTGGTATCTGATATTTGTTTCAAAATTGATGTAATTTTTTAGTGCACTTAAATATAGCAAAAGTAACATGTGGATAAGTAACATGTTAGCTATCCACTATCTTAAATATGTTGGCACACTTTTTTTCCAACATGTTACTGTTGTTGATATATAAATATCATATATCACTTGTGTATCTTTGATTGCTTGATTTTCCTTTGAATTAGAAAAGCACTCGAAGAATTATGTTTAAAAAAAATTGTGATGCTAATATCATTTGCATAAAAGGTATGTGCAATAACTCTGTTAGGTTTCCTGTAACTTACCCTGTAAGTTTAAGGCTTACCCAAACTGTAAGTTTATGATCATCTGTTAGATCTATACACTGGCTCCCCTTGATGGTGATATAAACATAAAATCTGTCTGACCTGTCATTCTATGTCATTGGTCAGTAGAGATCACTGACCTTAAAACAGAAGGTGCAATTTCATGAATATTAATATGACAACATGATATCTGTAATCTATTTGTTTTCTTTACCTTTCAACATGGAATCCTTGCTCAGGGGTTAAAAATGGTACTAAAAATGGCTCTTCAAGGAAGAAGATTTGATACTATGATTGTAACACTTTCTAATACAAAAATCTCCGCAAAGTTTAGGTAGAAAGTATGTCTGTCAAGCTTTTACATTAATTAAAGAATCTTAACTTAGGTCTCTTCAGAAAGTCCTTGAAGAAAAACCTTACATGGTTACGCATCTGAATTTTATTAAAACTCACAGTCTTTTTGATGACATAACATACATTCATTACCTCATCAGATTGATGACTACTTCACACTTTTTGATGACATGGACACAATACACCAATAATGATGATGTAATGCATTATGTGATGACATACTACACGTAGATTGAATTGGACTGTAATTTACTTGTTAACTTTCAAAAGGCGTGAAAGAAGATTATTTGCAGAAGTAATTCTATTTACCTGTTCACTGTACTTGACAGGTAGTAAGGGTCCCATTCAACACAAGATTGAGTCTTTAATGATGTAACTATCTAATTGATTATGTCAATGGATTTCCTACTTGTCAATGAATTTTGTTACAGAAAGAATTCTCGTGGTCCTTTGAGGATTTAAAGACATTTAAAGTATCCCAGGTGATCATGAAACCTGAAGTGAAAAGAGATGCAACAATCTGTCATTCATCAGACGATACGAGTCTGAAGAAAGAGCAAGGTCATGATGCACTGAAAAAAATTGCACATTACATGGCGTTTGGCCATCCTCATTAGCCCAATCAGACAAATAATACAAGAGACTTAAACCTATTTTTTTTTTTAGCAGGGACATCATTGCAAAAGTTTGAATATTAAACCAAAGTTCTTAAATCTTCAAATGTCCAAACTACATCATATTATATGTGAGAACTAAATTTGACATTTAAAATTGTGTTGTTTTATTGTTGAATTCTCAAATATTTGGCATTTTCTTTGATTCCTTTTGATTTGAACAAAGTAAAAAATACCAACTGGAAGTCAACAATATGTTGATGGGAAGCCTTTTATGTATTTTTTGACATTTTGAATAAGAACTCAAGTATCTTATCTTGAAGTATAAAATATATCTCAACCCCTTTATTACAAAAACATCTTCTTCTTTAAAGTTCAAATGGACAAACATTATAGAAACTTTTTCAAAAATAACTAAATATTTGTTTATAAATTGAAAGTAACTTTTATAATTCAATTCTTGCACCTCGTTATTAGATTTTGGTTGAACCAGTATTTTATTATATCTTTTGAAATTTGTTTTTGAGATGGTCTGAGGTACATATACTAATATACAAATTCATTGAGCTCAAGCTTCAATCATATTTAAAAGTAAACCGAATGTTTACTTTACACACATACGTTTTTTACTGTTCCAAATATAATAGTGTAGTTAGAAGAAAGATAGCAAGTAGCTATTGAAATTACAACTTTTGAAGTTGTGTTTTTATTTTCTACCTCTTTTCTTGACATAAGAATTGTCCACTTGAGAAGACGAGGTCTTTACTAACAATACCAAGCCTTAGTGTGATTATTTCATTCTTTATACGAAGATGTTCGTCTTTATCGTCTTTATCGTATGTTTACTTGTGGCTTTAGGTAAAAAGAGTTTGAAATACGAACAAGACACTAGCGGTATGAATCGAAGTTTATTGTAGGATCGTAGGATCACTTTAAAATGACGTTGGTAATCTCAGTCTCAATAACAACCATTGGCCTCTCTTTTACTTTGATTTTTGATTAAAGACGGAAGATTCACGCCTGGGGTTTACTATTCTTTGTAAAGGTTTCTATTCTAATGTTTTTATGAGGATTGCTCACTGTTTACCACACTGATTGAAGCTCTGAATTTCTTCATATTGAAACTGCCAAGGGGCTGATGCAATTGTAAAAAATAATCAAACATGATCCTTGACTGTCTGTAGGCTATTAGTTCCTCATTTCAACTGTTTTTTCAACCTTTTGATATTTAATGGTATTGGGTTCAGGTTTTGATAGAGAATGATATGATCTTGGTAAACTCTTTAATAAAAAAGGTGCTTTTAGTCTCCACTGCTTATAAAATCAGGAGGGAAAATGTCCTAGATAAGAAACAGATTGAAATGATGATGAATGATCCAAACAGAACCAAAATAATTCCCAACGTTATCATTTATAAACAGTTTTTATTGTTCAAAATTTTATTAGATTTTCTGTTTTGTCCAGAGGGACATATTTGAAATAACTGAACATGTTTTAATTTAGCTACATGTATTGTATGTTATCTTATTCTAGTACCTAAGGTTATATACATGTTTTCCTGCACAAAATAACATTTTATCACAAGGATACCATCAAATAGGTAAATAAAAGAACAGTTCTATAAACAGACAAATGACAATAGTACAATGCGTTTGCATGTGAATCAAAGTTGTTTTTTATTTAAATGATATTAAACAATTGGCCATCGTGTTATAATCTTGGTTGGATTGTGCAAAAAAGATAAAAAAGAAACAACTTATGTTCCTGTGAAGATCCTTTCTCCTAGCTGGTCCTTGTTCAAACCTCTTGGCGTTATATCTTTCCCAGATTATCTGGACTACCTGCAGAGGGAGTGTAGTAAAATATATGTATTTTTATTTATATTTAGAGTAGGTAGGTATGATTTGCTCTGTGTGAAGGTTGCTACAAAAAAATTCTCACAATTGAAGATATAATAATGTCTATATTAGTTTATGAAATTAGTTGAAACTAAGTAGATACTAGTGAATAATAAACTGATTATTAACTCTTAATAGACCAGACAATTTAATTGTTAACCCAATGAATACCAAGCAATTATGGATGAGAAAATCTGACAAAAACTTGAGTAAAAAGACATAAAACATCATATCTGTAATCTTAGTTTGTAGCCACTTATACGAGCATTTCTTTAAATTACCCATATACATGACTGGCTTTTCTCAATAGAGATTTTTCGCTCGTTAGATTTGGGGAGGTTTTCACCAATAACAGCGATTATTTGGTGAATTATTTTCTGATGTACTTCAATGATTTTAAGAAGTAAATTTGAATAAGTCTAAGACTAGACAGGTCTCACACCTTTTTGTTACTTTTTCAATACAATATTTTGTTACTTTATGTTGAGACGTAGAAATCGTTTTGAAGATATTTCTAATTAGAGAATTTTTCATGAGTTTTTTATGTTCAAAGATTTTGAAGTATGTGGGGAAATCTTAAATTGATTGTTTTTTCAACTGGGTTATTAAGCGACTGTTACTACCAGACGTTGTCCCATCCAAGAATCAGATGAAAAATATGTTGGAAATGGTATTTTGTCAAGGGAAAATGTCCCTCATTACACACTGATTGAACTTACATGTAAAATAAATGAATCTAAAGCTTGTGATGTGACTTAATCAGTCCTGAGAATCTTAATTCTTTCAGAGTACATAAAGAAAAGTTATGTCCATAAAATATGACAACAAAAATACTTTTATCTGATAAAAAATGTCATAATGGGTAATTTTCATAAAAATTGTCAAGTCGGAAGTGAGATTATCTGGAATATTGACTTAATAAAGACCTAACAGCTTAGTGTCGGCCATTTCAGAAATCCATGCTCATTATTTTAGTAATTATGACCAATATGATCTTTGTGTCAGTCTATTATTATATACTAACAGACAACTGACATTGTTTGCCGACACTGTCACAAAATTACTCAAATGTCAAGGAGAGAAATTATCCCAGTAAATTGTCGTCATAATGTCGAGCCATGATACAAATGTGGATAATAACTTCAGTCTTTTTACAGATCAATGGTATTTCTCCAGTTAACTTACACAAAACATTTACTATGAATGCTATTTTAAAACATGTTTTGGTTGTTCATTAATGGCAGTTGCGACTACGTATAGTTTTACTAGGAACATTGGAAATAGTCTTAATACGTTTCTGGTTCTACAAGTGACTCTAAAAGTGTCTTGACTTGATGCAAAGTTTTTCTGAAAAAAGTTCATATCCTGTACAAAAACGAATGCCTGGATTGAATTTCAAACAATGTGTCTTTTTAGATTAAGCTTACCTCTTTCTAGTAGTGTGACATTTTATTTATGTTAACAGGACTATTAGGTAATAAAATATGAAAAAAAATATCTACCAATTTATACAGAAAACAATCACTCTATTGTTGCTTCGAATTCAATTTGCCATTACAGACATCATACCTAGGATAAATGGATAAAATTACATGAACATACTTATCTTATTCTTTGTGTAATGGACTGTAATCGCCTTTTTTGCATGTTAAAGACCTATCTTACATTGCATGGGTCATTTATTTACTCAAATTTTCAAACATACCCTCTTTATTGATTAACTTCCAATCTTTGGACATATACTTTAATCAATATGTAATATTTCTCAAAGAAATTCATTTCGTCCTGTGAAATTCAAAGCCAAGCCTTTTCTTGGTGATATTCCTGAGAAATATACTAGCTGGGCAATCTGTGTGTAACAATGTCCTTGATTTATAGAGAGGTTCTGACTGCTCTGTTGATAACAAGTAACTACTTTCACATGGTAAAGGTGTGCACTGTTTCTACATCAAAGACTTGCCATCTCTTTGATGTTTATAATGGTACTATTATCTTATCAATAGTTCCTACTATTTCACCTCTCTATCTATAACTTACCACTCACTTCTATATTATAGACAACTTGTTATCATTCAACTTTATTTCATAGACAACTTGTTATCATTCAAATCTATATCATAGAAAACTTGTTATCATTCAACTCTATCATAGACAACTTGTTATCATTCAACTCTATATCATAGACAACTTGTTATCATTCAACTCAACTTTATATCATAGACAACTTGTTATCATTCAACTCTATATCATAGACAACTTGTTATCATTCAACTCTATATCATAGACAACTTGTTATCATTCAACTTTATTTCATAGACAACTTGTTATCATTCAACTCTATATCATAGACAACTTGTTATCATTCAACTCTATATCATAGACAACTTGTTATCATTCAACTCTATATCATAGACAACTTGTTATCATTCAACTCTATTTCATAGACAACTTGTTATCATTCAACTTTATTTCATAGACAACTTTTTATCATTCAACTTTATTTCATAGACAACTTGTTATCATTCAACTCTATTTCATAGACAACTTGTTATCATTCAACTCTATTTCATAGACAACTTGTTATCATTCAACTTTACATCATAGACAACTTCTTATCATTCAACTCTATATCATAGACAACTTGTTATCATTCAACTTTATTTCATAGACAACTTGTTATCATTCAACTCTATATCATAGACAACTTGTTATCATTCAACTCTATATCATAGACAACTTGTTATCATTCAACTCTTTATCATAGACAACTTGTTATCATTCAACTCTATATCATAGACAACTTGTTATCATTCAACTCTATATCATAGACAACTTGTTATCATTCAACTCTATTTCATAGACAACTTGTTATCATTCAACTTTATTTCATAGAAAACTTGTTATCATTCAACTTTATTTCATTCAACTCTATTTCATAGACAACTTGTTATCATTCAACTCTATTTCATAGACAACTTGTTATCATTCAACTTTATTTCATAGACAACTTGTTATCATTCAACTTTATATCATAGACAACTTGTTATCATCCAACTTTATATCATAGACAACTTGTTATCATTTAACTGTCTCTATGTCTCAAGTTTCTTTTATCCTCTGAAAAACTAAAACTGAATAGATTAGGCACATCAGTCATTTGAAATCAGACAACAGAAATTCCTACAGATTACATTCCAAATCTAGTTCTGAAAATATTCATGAAAAGCAAGAAAAACCCTTTGTCTGAAAAAGCTTGTACATCCATAGCATATCCATCTGTTCCAATTACAAATAAGACACACCTCTTGTTGATTGTATCATTAGAGTTTGATGTGTTTAAGATAATATTGATAGGTAAAGTATGTACAAAACACTTTTAGCCATTATTAATCTACTATTATATAGAATTGTGTAATGCTTAAAAGCTTTTCACAAACCAACCACTTGCTGTAAGTTATATATCAACAAGGAATACAAAAATTAACAAGCTCAATATAGTCAGAATCTGGGGCCATATGCATAAAACTTAACACTGAGTTAAATCCATATTTAACTCTCGAAAACCTGGTTATGTCAATGTTAATTTAACTCAGAGTTTGATTTTAACCCCAAGTTATCTTTTATGCATACGGACCCTGGAGTCATGTTTTTCCATGATATCTAAATTTCCTGGGAAGGGTTAATTTCAAAAAATGAAATTGAACATTTAGTAGGGCTGGTGATCTTAATATCCAGATTGTTCGTGCTTGGAAATGTGTTATTTCATTGTAAACCAATTGTCTAGTAACCCCTAGATATTTCTAGAAGATTGACTCAATGTCTGTTATAGAAACCTTTTATTCTTTATTTCACACTTTATTTTAACAGAAATATTTTTATACAACAGATTTGTTGACATATTGACAATCATTTTCCTCCTTTCAATGGTTTCTGAACTACTTTTGGGGCTTCAGAGACAAATTTGATAAAAAATATATGTAGGGTTTCCACTATGTTTTGACCTTTTACATTTTCTGTGACTAGCTCGTGGCATGTATTAGTTAGATATGTAGTGGATTGTATTTTACTGATGCAAAATTATAACGAAAGGCACAAAAGGAGAATGTCTAAAAGACAACTGCCAGAGCTTGAAATTTTACCAAAAGCTCCAGGTCATCTAAAATGTCAGTCAATTAATAAATTTCAATATCAATTAGTGTTGAAATAGAGATGAAAGAGAAAAGGATTTATGTTACCTTTTTAGTTAATCCCTATACTAAAGAAAAATATGACTGTAGAGTGTGGAATAATGATAAATATAGAGATAATGATAGAGTGAAACTTTACTCCAATATTCTACTAGATCACCAGATAAATAACATGTTATAATAATCATTTGATTGAATTTCTCAATCTCAATATTTCCACATGATTAAACTGATATTTAAACTTTTGTCTAAATAGATAAACGCATATGTAGGAAGCAAGTGCAACCTTGTCCAATAGGACATTCCATGTTAAGTAGAAAAAGTACATTCTGGGTGGATGATAATGATTTGAAAAAAGGGACATTTTAGTGAGCCTCATTTTCCTACAAAACTTCACAGCTTTGGCAAGTGGTGTCTAACCACTTATTGGTTTGCATCATTGCTTGTATAACTGTATGAGTAGCTGAAAGCAGCTTTTAGTATGATTCTAGGCAACAAAACAATGTTAATTTAATCTTCTAAATCATAACCCTTACCAACATTAAAGTGCACTTGTTCATCATAATTTTGATCTAGCTTATCTTGAGTTGGCATCTGTGAAATTTGAGTCACCAGTGGTTCAAGATAAGCCACCAGTATGTTATTAGTCATTAGAACACATTGTTTCATGACATTACAGTTATCTTCTCGACAGGTTGATTGAGTAATTGCTTATGCATATCATAATTGTTATATAACTACTCTAATGGTTTTTTTGGTGAGGGCCTTTGTTAAAATTTATTATTCTGTTTAAGTCAGTTTGTTCTCTTTGTGTTCAGGTATGGAATCGACTAGTTCTCTTGACCACAAACACATCTGTAACTTTCTGAGGATTGCATTTTACAAGGATAATAACCTTAGTTCACAAGGACCCATTACCATCAGGTATTCCGTGGCCGCCAAATCCCATTGATCTTTAAGGCTGCGTGCACATAGAAGTATACTTTTCATATACAGTGTACGTTTTGAGTGACACGCGTATATATAAAATCAAACAAGGTAATTTCATAATACCTGGTCACATAAGAGGACACTAATCGAAAGCGGAGTATACCTGCCTCATCAGCCTTGGTTAGTAGGATAAGAACCAAATCTTCTTCGTCTGAATACAGAATACCTTATACGGTATACCATATACTTCTATGTGCATGCAGCCTTATGGATTATCCTATACATTTATAGTTGGGTCACTAGGAATTATGAGGAATCTCATCAACTGAGATTGAAACCCACAACCATGATTCATTTGCAGAAATTTATAGTGTGTAAAAAAATGTGGTTAAGTTGTAGCAATACACAGATAATTAGTTAAAATTTTAACACTGTATTGTTAATTAAAGAGTTTTTTCTGCACCATTAATCTTCACTAGACTTGATACCATATTTCTATAGGTATTGTTTTCACAGACATTATCTTCTACTACTGTGTCTCACCTGATAAAACAATACTACACAACTTATAATGACTGCACGCTAAAACTATTCCTGAACAAAAACATTGCAATTAGTACCAATACATTACTGACGTGTCATTGAACTTAGATAATCGAATATAGCACATAGCCTCATGACTCTTTTATTTTAAAAATAATATAGATCATTTAAGTATGGACATTAAAGACATGACTTTTTCAAAATTTCATTTATTAGAGAGTGTTAAGGAACTAAGGGAGATAATTAATAAACACTTTATATTTTTTATGGACATTGTTTTAGAAATGTGTTGGTTGTTTTGGTATTGAATAAGAGTTTTTATAAAGGTTTATTTAAGCGAGTCAAGATGATTATCTAATGTATCGTCAAGTAGGAAAGAAAACCATCCACACCACGGTGTCTCAATAACAAGGCAATTATCTGCCCATTGATCACTAAATTAGATAAGAGTTATAAATTTTTAAATGTGTTGCGTGTGTATGGGTCTTGATAATCAAATATTCTTCAAGTCATTCAGACCACATAGCAGATGTACAGTTAATACACTTTACTGTTGTTTGTAGTATTTTGATCTGCTTGACTTTGTCCTATGGAAATCAGTGACTAAAAGTGATCACCATTACATTGATAGTCATTAGAAAAGTCTCATCTTGATAAACTTCAAAGGTTTACCCTGCATAATCACTGTGTATAAAAGCAATTACTATAAAAGACATGAAAAAATAAAAGCTTTAATAACAGATGCATTTGGAGACATTTGACTAATGGTTTTTATTTCATTTCCCACAGAAATCTACAGTATAGGAAGATTTCTGTAATGAAAAACTGAATTATGTATGTGTAAGACTGCCATCCACCCTTTTTTCCTCTGTGTGGGGATGCCGATGCCGATGCCGATGGTACCACTTCATTATGCGTGGAAACTATATGCATTAAACGATAATCATTAAGATAATAAAAAGCTAATCTATAAGCATTGGAGCCATATTATGATATATTTCAGTCAGGATTGAATAACTGTCCCCTCCAGCTGTATAATAAAAAGAGCTGATGTAATTTATTGTTTGTGTAATAATTTTATCAATATTAAAACAATAAAGAGATTTGTTGCATGGTGTACAGTATTTGTATGTGCAATAAAGTGTATTCAGGTGCTCTTGTCCATAAATTTCCCATCAAACCTTGCAAACATCAGATCGCTTTGTTCCATCATTCTCTTTGATCTTTTTTTTGTATTTCAACCATGTTTGTATGATAACTTAGTAAAAAAGATTAATGAAATGAAACTTATCATATCCTGTTGTATTGGTATAAAAACTAGAGTTTGATAAGAGAACAGCAATCATAATCAATTTCTATAATATACTCTTAAAACATTGGTCTTTTTTAAAAACCATAAATGAAATGAGATGGTGTTTTATGTCCTACTTTCTGTTTCTGATTGGACAAATGAAGACAGGCATTCACCACACAGTATGCAATGAGAAACATTTATCGACTGTGGCATTAGCCTACTCTTTTTCGATTTCCAATAAAATTATTAAGCAGTTTTTTGTATGGATCATGATCAACCTTAAAACTATGAAGCTCATTGCTTTAATAACTTGACAAATAATCTTATTCATAGCATAATAATTGTTAATATGGTATTAACTTTCATTTGATTAATTATCCAGCATATGTCTACATGCACTATTATTATTCTTAATGGCAGGAAAAAAGATATCATTGCACGTGCAGCCAGAGGCATGAAGACATTTCAATAAATGCCTTTTATTACCCCTTTAATGTCAATTACTCTTCTTTTGTTGTATTAAGGTTAAATTATATGATGAATGAGCTACATGCTGTCAATTTACATGTGTTACACACACAGTGCACACACACTTGTATTTAATGATAGAAATTATATTCATTCATGTGCAGATTATTGTTATTCATTCAATCAGAACACTTATTCATTTTTTATTCAGTTCGTGTGTATTGAATTATTCAATTAGTGTTGTATTTTATTCATTATAACATGCATCTTATTCAATCTTATCTGGTGCAAGTAAGTGATTATTTCTTTGAACAGTAAGTGTAAATAAAATAAATGTTTGTATCTGAACAGCAAGTAATATTAAGGCGTATGACAATAACGTTATGTGATATCATCGCAGCAATGACCATGTTGGTATATATCACACAATTATGTAGCTGGTAGAACAACTGCTAGTGTTGAAAGGGTTTATATAAAAAATTTTGAAACTGATGTTCAATTTATGGTTATTTTTATTACATTACTATTTCCGCATTATTAATTTTATGAGTATTTTTGAATATTCTATGTTTTAAAATGGGCTATACAGGTAATAAGTATATAGTAATGTATCATTTATAATGTTATTAAGTACAATATACAGATTACCAATAGAATTGAATCGATGAATAAACTTTCTGCGTATTATTTCTGCTAACTCAAGTGTTATTGTCTAGGAGAATGGAGAGATATAGTGGTCATTATCTGGATATAAAATAACGCTAACACCGATTCACTCTACTGAACACTGTATTCCATATTATTACCAGTTTGTCCCTGGACACCACTGATTTTGTCCATATCTATTATTTATCTGAACCTGAGGATTAGAAGCCAAATTATGTTAAAAGCAATTGTTAATAGAGGTTTTTATTACATTTCTGTATTGTGTTCTGTAATCAACTGTAGTTGTGGCTAAATTTTATAGCCCTTAACATAATTCATACTTATTGAATCATGTCATCGAATCATATTGTTATTGTGAATATAATATTGGATGTCTGTGTGTTTTGTCATCCTTAAGGCAGGATTTCTGATTAAAAATAAGTATTTTAGGAACAATTCTTCTGACTGAAGCCAAGATTATCCTGTAACATAATACTGTGATGGAGAAATATCACATTTTGACTCTGGGGGTGGACGACAAGACACTTGTTTTCTAGCCTAGGGTTCATAGATTTTGTAGGAGTGGACATTTACAATAGTATATAACATTGGATGAGACAATAATTCAAGTCCCTGTGTATTACAGACTGTGTAGGCTATGTTTAAGATCATCGACAATATAGATCATAAAAGAATAGTCTAATGCATTTGCATGATTTTGTTAGCATTGCCCATTACAGAGCAAAAAAGTAGGACATATAAATTAGAGAATGTTTCACCTTTGAAGTATTATTAGCCTATGTTTTTAAAATGATAGATTTGGTTAACATTTATGTATGTTCTCTTAATATTAATAAATAATTGAAGAAATGATAAAGATGCCCTAGAGAAATTGACCAAGTTTTGAAATGTTTATAATAGGTTAGTATATTAATATAAGATATATGATAGTAGTTAATATATATCTCAGGTAAAACTCAGTTAGAAATTTCTACTATAAAGATACACAGCTGGTGTCATCTACACAACAAACTTCACGCATTAAAGATCAAAGCTAACTCACTCTATTGTCACTCGCTAATAAAAACCCTTTTATCGACTCCTATTCTACTGACCGAACCTACGAACGAACATGGGTAATATCACATGACTTGTTAGTACTGTTATTATTGATATCATCAATAGTAGTAGTTGATAGTAGATAACTCGTTAGTGCTCCTTAATAAACATTATATTGGTAGATGTAGTAGACAATGGTTAGTGACGATATAATACGAGAGTACAAGGCGTGAAACTATAAATCAAGTTATCGGTGTTCAATATTTCAATGATACTATTAGATACCAGGAATTTTTTATTAGTGAACATGACTTAAAACATGTAGAAGAACGTAACTGTTTTAGCCTTCATAAACATTTAAAGGAATTATTTTACGAGCATGACTAGATCCAAGTGCGTTAAGGGTTACCTGATTATTGTCACATAATTGTTCGTGATTTTTAACGCCTGAAAAAAGATAAGAAATGAAAAGTGACATAAAAGAATAAAACAATTTATTTATGTGGATTTAGATGAACATGAATTGTTGAGATAGAATTCAAATAGGAAATAGAAATCTACAGTTGCAGGAAAGTCTTGGAATCTTTTAAAAGACTTTGATATATCTAAGGTAATAAGTTCATTATTAATATTATATCATTGTATAGTTATTACATAATTAGTATAATTAATAAAGCATGATATTTATGCAATTAATAAAATGATATCACATTAATTGCATAATTATTTTTAATTAGAATTTTATCATGGTTAATTGATGTATTAATATATCAGATATAAATATTTAATAAGTTATTTAAATAAGTGTTAATATATTATTATATTGTCGAAATGAAATGGAGTTTTACATCCTATTGTTAAAGACAGTGATATCTGTATCTGTATAAAAAAGAACTATAAAGAATGATACAGTATTGATATGGTTAGTGTATTGAACTTCGTCAAGTGATCGGCTCAGTGTCTGTGGTAGTGTGCTTTAACTATCTCTCTAGCCTTCATCAACATCCTCCTCTATTGTAACTCATAACTTTTCATTCAGTTTGTGTAAACAATGTTGAAACATTTTTTTATATGAAGAGACATTGAGTTGAGATGTGTTATAGATGATAAAATAGTTGGATAACTGTTGAATGTTGACCTGACAAAGGTAAGACCAGGTTAATTAGACAGCAATTTTTATAAATTTGTGGGATTTTATTTTTCAAGGTATATATAGATGTGTGCTAGAATTATTGTATTTTTTAATTGGACTGATTTGATTTTCTTTGACAATCATTAGCTGTGCTTTATCTTCAGAAAATCAGGGCGTTTTCCTCTTGAACTATTCTTTGCGTAGAGATTTTTTTACTTTTGATAGAGATTAAATGAATAGGGGTGAAAGCAGACACTGAGGGACTTACGAAACAACTGGCCATGGCATCAGATTTTCTTTTACCTTGGGAGGGAATCAGAACTTCAGCACCTATTTGCCTAGTAGACGAGAATCCAATTCCCTACCGACTGAGCTATTCCACTGCCACTAGGTTGATGGAAAAGCAACAAGTTTCTTTTCAACATAAGGCACTATCAAAGGTTTAAATATAGTTAGGTTTGCTGGATTTTCTTTTCAAGATTAAAACAACATAGTTAAACTTAATTAGATCTGGTAGTGAGTTTCAATTGATTAATTGATAATTGATAATTGTAATAATTGCTCTGATATATATTTATGATAGATTCTGTGCATTATTAAAATTTAATTTTCATTTTTGCATTATGTTTCTCTCTCTTGCTTATTAATTACTAAAAGTGTATGGTTGGGAAGCTTAGACAACAGATTTCAAATTAAAAACATTTTTATTTTCATTAACTTCATTGTCATACTGAAATCAAGACTCCGCTATCTTAGGATTGTTTCTCTTCTTAAAATGTCACTTGTTGATCATATTACGGAAGGAAACATCACAGACATAACACCTTCACAATCATTTGAGACGTTAGAGTATTAATAGTGTGGTAATGGGATCAAATTAAAGGAAATCGTATATTAAAACTGTAGGAGTATTAAATATTTAATTAGTTCTTTCCATTCCTGAAAGCAAGGGTTCAATCCTGAAATAATACTATTGAATTTCTATAGTTTCTACGTCTGTGATGCAGGTAAGATAAGTTTGGATGGGACATTAAACTAGAGCTTTGTTTTTAAAAATATTTGGGTTTTGAAAAAGTGAAGGCTGATGCAACTGTCTTCAAGATTTTCCCTCATTGAATAGACCATGATGTTTTAAGTCTTCATTGTGATAATGATACACAATGTAATATTGGGGTAAAATACTCTTAATATGATAATGATGTATATTACAAAGAGAGTTTAGTGATATTGTTAAGGTTATATGATGTATATTACAAATAGAATATAGTGATATTGTTAAGGTTATATAGAAGAGTTTAGTGATATTATTAAGGTTATATGATGTATATTATAAATAGAATATAGTGATATTGTTAAGGTTATATAGAAGAGTTTAGTGATATTATTAAGGTTATATGATGTATATTATAAATAGAATATAGTGATATTGTTCAGGTTATATGATGTATATTACAAATAGAATATAGTGATATTGTTCAGGTAATACGATGTATATTACAAATAGAATATAGTGATATTGTTCAGGTTATTGGGTAGTGAACTGATATTGAAAGGTTCCTGTCACTCAGGTAATAATTATTGATTAAACTTGTCACCAGGTGGACTTCTTACTATAAGTGGAATTCATTATTTAATATTCTGATAATTTAGATTCAACTCTTTGGATAAGGTATATCATTTTTTTTAATAAGATATTCTAGCTAGCTACGTATTAGGTTTTCTTTTCATATCAAAGTTAACTTACAGACATGAATTTGGCTGTCGTTTTCTTAAATTCTAGTGCTGAAATTTTCCAAAAGTCAAATGACGAATAAAAAATTACGGTAATTTTTCATAGTATTTTAAGAGTAAAAAGAGTAACTTCCACGATTTTGCTGATTACCTTAATCAGGTGTGTAAAAGATTAATTAAGGTAATAAGTTAATTGGCTAGGAAGAAAATATTTTAACGAGGAAATATTGGGAGGATTAGATAGTTCTTTTATCTACTAATAAGAGTTGTCTGGTTCGCTAACGTAGGGAAATATGATTTTAATTAATCAAATCTGGTAAGAATTATATAATAGTTAACACTTAGTTTTGTTTGGTGTACGTTATAAGAAGAAAGGAAAGCAGTAATTTGTTGGTATTTGATGGTATTTATTAGTAAGACTTGATAATTACTTTAATAACTTTTGTACCTATAGAATTTATTATTATGAGTAATAATATAAGATAGTGCTGAAATCTTTTAAGCTTTTGGAATGGTAACAAAATTTGAAATAAGACGCTTTAGATAAAGTGTCTTTATTTTAATAGTCATGCAAATTTGTGCCAAGTTCTGAAAATTCTATATGTTGGGCGATATACTTATTTATCGTAGTAATACCTTAAACGTTTGCATTGCATTATTTTTAAGTGTTAAGCGTTCAATCTGATTTATTCCAATAATTCAAGCTCTTTTTGTATTGTAAAAGAAAGTGTGCTACCAGTTTCCAAGGCTCAGAAGGATTTCAGGATGGTATTTTTCAATGTAGCAATGTTAGTCTTTATTCTGGAAGTCTATAGTGAAAATATATGTAAAACTATGCTAATCTCATTCCAATAGATATTAACAACTAATAAGACCAGATCAGATTGTTTTGGTCCTGTTCATTTAATCTTAGGAAATTGTAAACCATATTACCACAGATATAAAGTAAGATTTGAAGGTTTTAGCCTGTTTTCGTGTAAAACAGACTTAGCTAAGCAGCTTAACTGAAATTGAATCGTGTATAAGAATAAGATGGAAAAGGTTTTAAAAGTAATACTTTCAGATTAGTTTTAAATCCCAGATTTCTGGTAATGGAAACCATTGATTTTATGTTTTCTCACTTTTTTGGTCAATTTCCAATTTTGTGCGAAAAATAATCAGCTATTGTTTTGGAATTTCTAGATATTTACACAGCTTTTAAATGGATTAAAATTGTGATAGTTGTTTTTCAGGAAAGGCTTTGTTGTATGGAATCTGGATTTTAAGACAAGTTTTAAATGTACTTTTCCACTGTAAAAGATGAATATTTATTTGTTCAATCTCTAGAAAAGGCTGCCTATCATTTTGTTGAAAACTTTTTAAAGTTAAACAACTTCTTCTGCTGTTACTGAAGTTTTTGATTAGCATGACAGAAGTTAAAAAGCTGCATGACCCTAACTTCTGAAATATATTGAGAGTTAACCAGGGGGTCAAAAACTCATGGAATGTACATCACCAAAATGACAAATGAGGGACAACGTCCTGCAGAGTTGGGTGTTTTCCATCTCATTTGTTTATTTGACGTCTGCTTTTTTTTTGCCAAGTTCAAAATGTGTTAAAAATTCTATATATATTGACATATAAAATACAAGCTTACTTTCAATTTATTTTTATTATTTAAAAATCAAATTATCTTTGCATTATTTTGTTTATTGCTCTTGGGTTAAGACTTATGTCATTCTCTCATTCGATCACACTGCAGGACTTTGCCCATATTCATTAGTATATTAACTTACAGAGCATTACAGAGCAGTTTCTAAAGTCTGAGAAATGACAGCATGGGGTTCATTAACAATTTTTTTTTACAAATTCAAGGTTATGATATTTTTGGATATAAAGTAATCCTTTGATTGCAATTGGATTCATGAAAATATGCTGAAATGTTTTATTTGACCACATTTAACTTTGTCCCCCATTGATTAATTGCCTCAATTTGTCCTGAAAAAACCTATAATAACAAGACAGTGGATAGAAAGACTAACAGATTGTTTACCTTTAAAAGAATAATTAGTAACAGGTGTGAAATCAATCTTATTAATTCTGCATGCTGACCTTTAGACAGGTCAAGGTCAGAAATGACCGGTGTGTTCTATAACTGTTAGACATCAGGCAACTAATGTTTTGAGGTTTTTGTTGGTCGAAATCGTAAATATTTCAAATCGTGATCATAATTTACTAAATTGTGGAATGAAAGCCCGAATGAAATAGTATAATGAAATGTTATCTGTCTTACTTTGCCCTGGATTTAAGATGAAAAATGGCCAAGGGATGCTTTAATCATTAATTATAGTGTTAAAGAGGGTTAAATGTTGGCAAGCTATCAGGCTGGTGTAAGTATTGTATTATCTGGTATGGTAAAAATGTTTGATTTATACAGCCTATAAATTTTACCAACCCAGTAATACAATGGACAAGATACACTCCAGTTGATTGAAATTTGGAATTTTGCCTTCTTTGTTTGATATTAATGTAGATCATTAAATTAGGTTAGTAAGTCTGTTTTCTTTCCTGGATATTTCTCTTGGTGCTATCTTTATTCATAGAAAATCTAGATATTCCTCTAAGATAGTTAGATAGAATAACCTAGCTATGCATTTTCATCATAGAATATTTTTAATACATATACTGCTTGTATCTTTTTGTGTGCCACATTAAATTTCATACCAATCAAATGTATATGAGCATTTTTTTTTTTAAATAAGAATTTGTTCCAAAGGTTACTGAAAGAAAAAAGTTTGTAGTGTCCAATCCAGTGCTGAATATTACACTGTCATCAAACGTGTTAGTTTTAGTGGAATTGCAAAAACCACAGACATCTGAATGGAAATTTGTATGGTTTCCCCGATGCACATACAAAGTTTAGAAAACCTCTTTACAATTCCTTTAAGTATTTCATTACAAATCTTTAATGTTATTAAAGTCAAACAATAATTTAACCTTCTTTATTAGAGAGTGATGAAGAAGGTTTAAGTAGAAAGAAAACAATAATCTTTATGAGCAATGATTAAATTTGACTTTAATGTGCCTTTAACTCTATCAGTTTTATTGAATATGATGGTTTAAGGAGGTTAGTGATGGTCTTTGATCTCTTTGTTACCTGATTATTTAGATTAAGGATAATTGAAAGGGAGAGGGTTGACAGGTGATCGCTAAAACATCCAAACGTGAGATTGGTGTCTTGTGTTGATTATAACATGGAGATGTTCCACAACTTTAATTACCTGTGTTTTTTTAACCTCAACAATCAAAGTACACAGTAAAGGTCAAAATTGTTTGATTTTCTAACCCTTTCTTTACGGACACCATTAACTTTTTCATTAAAATGTAAATACTTATCAGAAGTAATAAGTGGTTGTAGAAATCATTGTATGTCTCTTGGCTGAATTTTACAGGCTCTTCAAATCTAAAATGTCTGAACATTTTGATCGTAAGCAATTGAGACTTAAAAGCAAGTACATATTCTTCGCTTGGAATGAAATCTTACTTGCTTTTACAGTATAATCAAATAAGTTAATGCTTACAGCAAGATTGTTAAACAGAATAATTTTCATTAGCTGCATTTTTGGGGCTACTTAGTTTTTTGTTTGATGCATGCCCCAGGGATTCAAGAAGATACCATTGGACTGCATTGAATTAGCTTCTCCATAAAGATTAAAGATATTTCTGAGGCCTTTACTGGAATATTCGGTATAAAAATCGACTTTACAAAACACTGCTTACAACCCTACGGTAAATTTGGAAAGAGACTTAAATTTGTGCTGAAAAAAAAAACTTATACTAGACCTGATAACAAAAATATTTCTCAAAAACTGTACTACCACCAGCAGGTGTTTACTTTATGCAATCAGTATGTTGTAAGAATAATTATTAAAATAATGTCTGAAGTTGATGGGTACCATATGGTAGAACTGTAAAACAATCTACAAGTAGGTTTTAATAAGACCTCATGTTAACAATGCTCTTTTAATTGTCTGGCTACACTTAATTACTAATCCCAACTTATCTTTTAAATCTAGATTATCTTTCTTACATATCACTTTTTTCTTGATGAAAATCAGATTAAGTCTGAATTAAGTAGGCACCATACAGCTTAGTTTACCTTTTCTGATATATATTTGTCTCTTATCCTTTAAATTATGTTTTAATTTTCTCATCTTGCGTCTAATGGGGGTGGGGATTAGGTTAAATTGAAAGAAGATTATCTATGAACCAAGTCTGTTTAGAATATAAAGGGTTGTTATGAGGATATGATGAAGGGATTAAGGGTGTTTTATACAGGTGAAGAAAGAAAAGTAGGCTTTTATAGAGATAAAAGAAGAGGGCTGTGTTTGTTTAGTACAGGTAATAAAGACCTTAGTCTGATCAATTACTAAGACTATTGACCAAGTATTTTATCTGATGTGAAGCCACCAAGTACAGCCTCTACTTTTTTACTAAACAGTTGAGGTGGAAACATCTGAATTTGAAGGGTTTTTTCACCTGTTCAAGGGAGGATAGTGAATTGATCTCTGTATCATATTTGAGGAATTATACCAGGAACTTATGTACCAGTTTCTACTGAGTATATTTAATTTCAAAACATTGTTCAAGAACAGTTCAAATGAGGATCAAGAGATCAAAGATAAGGGTAAGAACTTTACAACATATTGTAAACATTTTCATTTTTATACGCCCTCATCTCTCTATGAGGACGTATATTGTCGGCACCCCTGTCCATCCGTCCGGACGTCCATCCGTCCGTCCGTCAACATTTGCTCGTAAACGTTCTAAAACCTAGAGTTTTTGACAGAATCAAATCAAATTTGATATGTGTATACATGTTCATAAAATGAACATCAAGTTCAAATTTGAGCTATTTTCGATCATTAGAAGCAGAGTTATTGCCCTTGCCCCAAATCTTGCATATGCTATTACTCTCTTAGTTTTCAACCGATTTTGATGCAACTTAAAATGGATGTTATTGGACCTAAATCGAAAGGCTTGAGAAAGTTTAGTTTACTCCTGATTAGAATTAAAGCTTTTTCAAGATTTAGACCTGTTTCATCAGTTTTGAGGAGTTTTTGGCCTTTAACCTCTATACAGTAAGTGCTTCTATCAACATCAATTGGAATCAAATGAAATTCGGTATGTATATACATATTCAAAAAACAAAGATCAAGTTTGAATTTGAGCTAGTTATTAGCAGGGTTGCCCTTGCCCTTGCCCCAAAGTCTTGAATATGCTATTACTATCTTAGGTTTAAACCAATTTTGTTGAAACTTAAAATGGATGTTATTGGACCTAAATCGAAAGGTTTGAGAAAGTTTTATCCTGATTAAATTTTTCGTTAGGCGTATATGGCCGTGGTCCACTATCTTTATTTTTTAGACTTGGAAATATGTTGTATACTAGTTAAAAGAATACAATTTTGCCAACATATGTTCAACCTTAAAAAAGAAATTGTACTGTGAAATATTTTTTAAGTTGAATATTGTTGATATATGACTACTTACACCCATATTAATCTGGTGAACTATAAAGAAATAGTGATTGTCATTCAATTGAACCCATTAGTAGGGAGGTTAGCTAGGTTCACTTTTATGGCTTTGATTATATTTTTTAAAAGCTTAAATGTGAGAAGTGTGCCGAGAATGGGGTGGTGAATTGAAAACCATTAAAGACTGAGACAAGTGCTCGTTATTTTCCAATATTTAACAGAATTAATCTTAAAATATGTGGTTATTTTATGAGTCCCAGTTGTAAGGATTGACTTTGATTTAAGTCTCAATGAAAGAAGTCATCAGTTATTTGGATGTGTTTGTGGTCAGTTTAAGGTTGAATGTGCACAGTTCGAGGTCATTTGTAATTCAAGGTAGGAGGTCTATTGTTGGTATTTAACCCTATTGCTATGACATATTGTCACACCCCTTACTATATCATAATAGACTAGAACCTTGTGGGTCAGTCGGTTGGTTTGAGGTGTAAAGGACTAGACCAGGGCGAGTTTGAACCACAAACATTTTAACCATGTGATGAGTTTCTCTCAATATCAGTGTGTTTATTTTCCATCATCTTTGAAGTTTTGTTTCAGCAGCGGCCATGTTTAGAAGTCAGTGTGAGAAAGTTTAATTGTTTAAACTATAAACCATTTAGTTTTAACACCATCTATCATCTGGTCTGGTCAGTTATTTAGGACAGTGTAAATACAGTAGTGGACAAGTATAGGGTGGACAGAACTGACCATTCATCTAATCATGTTAATAGACTGACCGATTGGATACAGCATTGTCACAGAGATGTCCAGTTCACATACCAATTAAGAGATTTGCTGAATGAGCAAATAGATAATTGTGAAATGAATATTGATTATTGTGTAGATAATTAGAGGTACTGTATTTCTACTATTATATGTGGTCATTTATTTTGGGTGGACAGTGGTCAAGCAGATGTAGTTATTGTTGTTCAGTTGACTTGGAATATCAAATACAGATCAATACTGCAGGAAAAGGGAACAAAGTGACCAGACGTCAACTATATTTTGTAATATCAAGGATTATATGATATAGCTGTAGTAACTGCCTCCATGTTGGACAAGGCCTGTACTTGTTGGGTAAGCATAAGCAATGCATATATTGATATCAGCATTTCTTTTTATATTTCCTGGCTTTCAGTCAATAAGAATTTAATATCTTACACTTCAACATTTTTTACTGATAAAGGAAGTTTTTAGCTTCAAAGGTATTGTTGGATGTAAAACTCCATTAATTTGATATGTACAAGATGTCCCAGATATTGACATGGTATGTGATACATCTGTAAGTTTAAGTACTATTAAACTACAGGTACTGATGATTTGATAGTATTTTAATGATTTTAATGAAAGGACAGTTATTGGTCATTGGATACAAAATGGCAGATTCTCTTGTATTGAATTACTGTAAATAATTACATATCACATTTCATAATTGATTTAAACATTACATTTTATTTTTATTTGAACAATGAAAATTTCATTTTTCGCATTTTCATGACTATTACTTCACTTGCCAACATACAAACACATGCTGTTTTCATGAATAAATTTACATATCATTTGCATAATTGAGCATATGTAATAATAGAACATGATCTTATGAATGAATGTGGCACATGGCGTTGTCATGAATGAGTGATTTTTATTGAAGAGATGGTAGTGTGTACTTGATAGCTTTTATTTTCTATATTCAATTGATAAAAGTATAAAGAAAGTGGTCTGACAGGTAAAATCATTATTTATGAGTCAATGGAAGGTTTTTATGCTAATTGCTTGTTTACGTTTTGTCAGTTTCTTTCCTTGTAAAAAGTTAAGAATAAATCAGGTTAAAGGGATGAGGCAATGATGTCATAAAATGATATACTTTATGACAAGAGATCCTCTTATGTAAAATTATTCTTTTGATGTGTGGATGTACTTTGAATTGTTGATTTGTTCAACCTTGTTATACCAATTATTTTATACAAAGTCATCTAGGTTAATTTAGGTTCACTAAAACTCATTGACTGCAAGTACTCTCAAAATGTTGACATTAATTTTTTTTCGCAATGCTACATGAACATCAAACTTAAGTAGATTTTAACCGAGTTATATTAAAAAAAGTGTTTTACACCCTATTTATTTACACTGTAACATAGTGTGCAATGAGGGAAATTTCAGGAAAAAACATTAGCTTATTCCATTTAATGTGCTACTGTCAAGGATACTTGGACAGTGTTAACACATAAGATAAGTTTGCCTGGATGCATTTTCAATTTCAGTCTTGAACCATTATCACTGTAAGAAAAAAAAATGATTTAGAAATTTGTGTGAAGTTAGAAAAGAATTCAATGCACACCCCTAGATTCTTACAGGTGTAGACAGTGTTTTAATCTAATTGTATCAAACTTTCTCAATTTACTGTCTTTGGGTAAGAAATGCAGACAATCCAAATTGCAAGTCAGCAATTATTTTGATTAACTTTAAGAACACTTGTGGTCCTTTCATTATTGCATGTTTCTTTTATCTCTTTATTTAAATAAGAAAGTTACATCACTTGAAATTCTACACTTTCTACCTCCTTACATTTCATTTCAAATCTTCTTAGTTTTTATTAAAAAGAAATTAAAGAGAAAACATTTATAAAGTTTCTTTATTGTTGGAAAATTTGTGTCTGATCTACTTACACTTGGTTGACTAAGTTGCAGTGCTACCTGTGTTTGGTTCATAAAGGTTAAAGAAGTAATTGAAAAAGGTATAAAATGTGTACTGGTATGTTAAAACATTTTATTAAAAAATACCTTTGTTGCTTTTGGATGATTATGCATAATATTTTCTGTAAAATTGGTTTTGAACAATTTTTCAAGGATAATGAGCAACAAACTATAGAGAAGTACCATTGTCTTTAAGTTTTTTTTCAAGTTTTTTTATTAGTGATGATTACATAGTTGTATTTCATATTTTCTAAATCTTAATTGGATTATATTCTTTTCCTTCAAACTAGCAGTGATTATGAATGGACTTGTATTTTGTTGACACATTGTATTGACCATCAGGTTGTATTGTTTACAGGTCACATCATCTCACCTGTATCAATAAACAGGTAAACAAGCGGTATTACAACTTGTTTTGTTTGTTTGTTTGTAGCACTGTAACAAGATGACCAACTTGGTTTAAGGTGATAGATCTCGGTGGATTAAACACTGTTTTATTGTTTCTGATTTGTAAATACAGGAAGCTGATTGATTTAAAGTCAACCAACTAACACATTGAACTATAATGAAGTTTTACACCTTACACACATCACCAGCTTAAAATATTTTTGAAATTAATTTGCAAGCGAGCATTTTAATATGCCAAAAAATGTATGGACTTAAAGGTTGAACAATGAACATGTCCCATAACTTAGTCTAAGACCTTCATGTATGAGGAGCTCAAGTAATTTTATTTTCTGGCGATATGTTCCATGTTCATATTTTCCTTTTATCCTTATTTAAAGTATAATCATCATGTTATTTGAATAAAATTCGTATGTTTCAATTGATAAGTGAAAAATTGTAAATAAGATGACGTACGACCAATCATTAGGACCAACCCAGATGGGTGTTGAAAACATTGACTTAATTTTTCCTTGTTTTATTAATATTTAATAGTCATAGTACTACTAACACCTTTATGATTTATCACTGCCTTTGATGTCATCACAAAATACAAACAGGATGTCAACTATTTCCCAGTACATTTACTATACTCCAATTATTTTGTTTTGAAAAGTCATTTTTAACAGTTACTGCAAAAAGATAAGTTGATTTGAAATATGGAATAGGAATATTTTTGGATAAGAAAGTATTGAAATTAATATGGGTTTGTTTTGTTTACCAAGAAAAGTAAGTTTACTCTTTATGAAGTATAATGTTCATTCATTTTGTTTTGTTCAATGTTATCTGCTAAATTGTTCGTTGAAATCTAAAATGTCTGATAGTTTCACAGTTCTGTTTTATTGAAACATTTCTGTTATTATAAATCCTTCTGGAATCTCTGTTTCATTGACAAAAAAACTGTAAATTTAATTTTATAATAAATGTCCGATATTGACACCAATTTGTCAATTTCTAAATGTTAGGAAAAATGTTGTCAATGTGTCAGTAAACATCTTTATACTATACAGTCAATTGTATTTAGTTGAACGTTACCATGTTACATGATGTTCGTTCAGTCGTCTAATGAGATTGAACAGACCATAGTTTAGGTGTTAGTAGCATCAATTACCTCGGAACGGATTGACTAGATTAGTATAGTATGTAGTAATAGTGTGATTTACAGACAACTAGTGACTTGATCAACTTCTCGTGACAAGATCAATATCCTATCTTACGAGTATCTTATAGGAGAACTACAGTTCAACTATGGTACCATCTTTTACCATTTTCACTCATGAACACTTTATTATATGAGCTTTTTCTATTTATGACATCCATGTGGATTTGTTGGTGACTTTTGCTCAGGATGACTTAAGTGTTCAATTGAAGCAGAAGACAGGTGTACAGAAATGGGAAGATAACTGTTGAAGTCACATACACTGCCTTGGTATACTGAAAATTATGACTTGAATGTGTTAGCACCCTTCGATGCTGATCAACTTTTCAACATTTTTAAATCAGCTCTTTATATTCTGTTTGAGTTCCAGTATTCCAATGTATAGATTGCAATCTAAACAAAAAAAACATGAATAAGAACTTTTTTTATTTTATTAAGACTCCTCCTTTCAATATTGGTTCATTGTTTCTAAACATAATTAAAGATATTCTCAATCAATATCATGTATTTATCATTATAATAAATATCTTTATTGATTATTCTAACAAATTGATTAATGACTTTTAGAAAATGTACTTCTATCAAAATATTAGTTTGGTTTAAGTACTGAAAGGCACTTTGGACAAGATGCCAGTTGATAAATTTAGATTTTTGTCTCACATTTTACTTACAAATGGGCTTGATAGCATGCTGAACATTCCAAGAGCTGGATTGACATCACCAGGGATGTTGTCTTTGCCTTGAAGAGGCAGGGCAACTATACTTGCCACTAGTCTTTTTAGGATAGTCTCTAGATATATGACAGAATTGAAGGACTGTAAATAAGAGCCACAAAAAATAAGATTTACCCATTGACTAGTTGTGAAACTGAAATTAAAAAAACACAGGTGGTCCCTGTTGGTCTAAAAGAGGTACAGCAATGGATGATTAAGAATATATTCAACCTCTGGTACAATGTGATGTTAAAGCCTTCTAGGAATTGATTCTATAAGAAATATTAGTTGTCAACAGTGATAAGTTCTCCACATCTACTTCAAACATGGCTTGAAATTTGTGTTGATTATGATACATGTTAGTAAGAATGATGCTAGAGGCTATTACTATTGATTACATATAGTCATCATCTTCAATCTAGATGATACACCAGAGTAAAAAATGCTCCATCTGGATATACTTGAAGATTTTCTGATTTTCTTTCTTGCTGCGATGGAAGAATGTATTATTAGATGCTCTATTTTCTGATAATATGAGTCATTATTTGTAAGTTTTGTTAGAATTGAACATCTTATGGAAGGGACATCTGTCTCGAGGTCTTTTCACCTGAGCTAGTTCTTTTCTATGAATGATATTTTGTTTGATAAATTTCTGATGCTCAATGCTTTGGTCAATTTAACCAATCAACTTTTATGTATATTATATAGAACACTTTTTTGAAAGAAAATTTTTTGATATCTTCAAGAAGACATCGCCCTGTCAAATATTATGCAGGTTTAAGGAATACTAGTTAAGAAAATGAATTACTAGATTGAATTAAGGACAGTATATATTATAATAGGTCTGTATATGATAGACAAGTAAGTAATGAAAGAAAGTAATATCAGATATAATGACAGGGCTAATATCACATTATAATTACTCTCTAACTAATATTATAGTATTATTCAAAAATAATGGAATTGTCTATTATATATAAGACATTCTTAATTATTGTTTGTCTATCTTCCAATAGTCTATTTCATCACATGACAGTCATGTCTTTGAAAAACACGAATGAGAGGTGAATATGGAAGCAAAAACCGTTTTATTTGTGAAATTTAGAGGTGGATCAATTTAGAAATGATAATGCAAAGAGCGCTCTTTCGTGAAGTTCATTTGAGTTGGACAATTGGTAAGGACTTTTTATGTTCATTGTTAATCGAATTTATATCAGATCTGTTCATTGTTGATAATTGCTTGATAAAAAAGCTTCTTAATTAAAATTGATTAATTAAAATTTGAATTAGTTTACGATGTATCAAGTGTTTATTTTAGTTACTATCAACTACTTCATAGTAAATAACTAGAATACTATATTCAATAATAGTAAACGCGATAACCTTTATGAATTACACCTAGTCAATTAAATATGAATAAAACTTTTTTATATTTCTATACATGTAAGTACTGTTGATTACAAAGACCTGGATGACAACAGCTGCTACTTACTGTAGTCTAGGTCAATAAGACCATTATTTACCACATCTGGTAATTTTAACACTTCTTAAAAAGTTTCTTTCAGGTAACAAGTTTTTTTGGTGAAAACACCATATGGTAATCTTACTTCTGACTTAATATGGAGTACTAAATCTTTTTACACCATCTGTAACCTATTATATACAGTCATTGAGTGCTTTCGGTTTATGAAATATAATTTTTTAATAAAAGACATGTATAAAAATTGATATTAAAACCAGGTGTAATTTTTCAATCTAAAATAAATTGTTCAGATATAAAGATATCTTGATAGAGTAAGGTCAGAATGAACTATAATTTAATTACTTAAAATTCTATCAATTAATATCATAATGGAATAAATCAAGTAAACCATTCAACAATTCTTACTATTCAGTTCAAATATAGAATCATTGTAAAAGTCTCACTTCACCTGTTTTTGATTAAATTGTTAAGTTTTTTCACAATTGCAAGATTAGAATCTGACATGCACTGCTTTCTCTTGCACTAAAGCATATAGAGCATTTTAAATCATATACCTTCCATTTAACCAACAGGTGTGAACTCTCAAAAGTATTATAATTTGATATTAATAAGTAGTTAACTATCTTGGAACATATAATTAACCCTTAAAAGATGGCTATGTAATTTGTGTATAGGCCTACCCTAAATATTAACTTCTAGGAAATCCTTTTTGATGAATAGTGATAAAGAGTAAATGAACTAAGTGTCATTATTTATTGCAATTAATTGTTAAACCTGTTGACTTTTGGATCATATTGGGTGAATGATTTAGCAATTAATGATGTCTTTGAGGTCTTTTGAAAACATGCACATGTGTAAGGGAACAAAGGGGTATGTGGGTCACAAAGAACATAAGAAAAAAGTAGAAAAATTACTCATCTGTTTTAAATGGGCTAATGAAGACAGGTAATGTTGTGCAGTTAGGGAAATTTTATCAGGAAAAAAGCTATGCCTACTAGTTTAAATTCCAATGATTTAAAGTAATAGGGTCAAGGTCATTATCGTGTTTGACACAAGTCCCTGGGTGCCCATTGGTACGTCTACACAGCACCGATATTTGCCATACCCATGGTCAGGACACAGACCACTTCTTCTTGCAGGACTCTGCCCACATGAAACTAGCAAGGTGTGGAGCCCTCTTAACTCTGCCATCTTGTCTGCCTATTTATACTTGTTCCGAATATTTTCCAGAATAATTTGTGGCTGCCACACCTCAAAAGCATTGATCATGGATTCAATAATTATTTACCAGCATACAGAAACCTTACTTGTAGTGATATAGAAATTGATCCTGATTCCATTAATAACTTTCTATTGTTACCATTACAACAACACATATATAGAATTATCTTTGACCTTTCTAAATACAAAAAACACCTATTATTGTCCTGCCATATCACTACCATCAGATTTTAAAAATTGGAAACAGAAACCAAAATGATTGTTAAAATGTGATAATTGAAATGAAAAGTTAATTCCCTACATGATATGAATAATGTAATATATTGCTTGCAATCAACTTTAATGATTGGGATAAAAGGACACAACCGTTTCTCAGCATGTCAAAACAAGGCAAATTATTGACTGCAGAGTTAATGGTCGGATAGAACTAATAAAATCACTGCCCTGGAAAATTTCTAATTTTTTAATGTTTGATGAAAGAAATGAATACCTGGTTTCCATGGTAATAGATTAATAACAGGAAGACATAAAGACAAATTGTTTCTGAGGTGTTAATCATAATTGAATATCTTGCATTTATTTCTATTATTTATTACCAGTAATTACTACAATAGTCAAATCATTGAACCTTTTGACATGACCTGACTTTAACATTGTATCTTGTAGAACATGTTATAGTGAAAGATATTTGTATCCAGAATTAATATTTAAAGTTATTCTGATACTGATACCGCTATTCGTTATGAAATATTTACTCATTTATAATTGATATACTTTCTCATGCAAATAGTTCATCAATTGACAAACGTTTTTCTGATTTAAGTTTAGTTTTGCAGTTCAGATAGTACATACTTGTTCCAAAAATTAAATTTTACTGTCCATTTTGATCATATGAACTACATTCGTGCAAACAGTCAACATTTTCACATCCGGGCGCTACTGAATTTTTTTTCAATTTGTTTTTTATTAAGAGTTTGATTAAAAAAGGAAGAAGTAAAAACAAATAATTGGAATATTTAAAAGCGTGAATGATTCTCTTTAACCTTTCTCTTAATTAGTTCTCAATTCACATTAGATAATAAAATAACTCATAAAATGGGAAAGCAATCAGTGAAGTTTGCCTGACTTGAAACAATAAAATGTATTTCTTTCTCGTCATTGGTCATCACGGAGGTATAAGATGCATGCCAGGGTGGAATGGAAGGGGATATCTTCATCAATAATAATGATAAAAGTAAATTAATTTGAATCTCTAGGGTTGAAGATAAATCTGGTAATATATTTCTTCACTTCATATAGTAAGATAACTCCATATTGATCTATCAGTAGCTGTTTTATCACACCATTGTGTTGATTATCTTAACTGGACTTGTTCCTTTACTTGGTTGGTTAGTAGATGCAGATATTGCAAACTTGATAGTTTATTGTTCTGTGCCGTTGGTTTGGTAAATCAACATGTTCCCCAACTTTTTGTGACATTCAGATATACCAGTAGCTCAATGTTACTGTTTTCATCTTCATGACTTCTTTAGAATAGTAGTTTTTAGAAGTAAAAACTGTCATAAATAAGATACATTTTGAAAATTTCTCAAGGTTTGAATGTAGCATGAATAGATTAAAGAATAAATTTGGTTATTTGTATTAATGACAAATTCCATAGTCTAGTTGAAATTGGTTCTTGATATTTATAACTTTACAGTTCAAGTTAGAAATGAATTGAATTCAATAATAAGTACAAATTTTATTCATCAGGTTATTTTTCATGTCTGGTAAAAAGTCTATAATTCAGTCTGATAAGATTTACTTTTGATCTGAGGTCTGTCCCTCGAGATTATCTCCCTTTCCTTTAGCAGACCTCTATAGTTATTTAAAACTTAATAATAGCAATTAAGAATGAAGCATGAATGTTGATGTCCTTAATAAGGGTAATTGGTAGGCTCTAGGGGTTGCTATAATATGATTCAAATCAACTTGCTAGACAAATTTATCAAACTGTGAATCTACAATGGTCTTTTAGTTCTCCATTTAGTTACAAACCTCTTACATGTATCTTGTTGATGAATGCTGAGTGAGACCCAGGGGAGTGGAAATGAAACTTATTAGGTTGTAAGACTGAATTAAAGGGTCTTAATATGCATATATATACTTCATTAGCATCATTTTGTATAAATGACTGTCTACTATTTTGGTGATAAGTGATTTCATTTGTTAAAATTCTAATTGGAGATTGTGTCACCATCTGGCAGGAAAGAGGCCTACCCCACACTGGCCATGTTAATTATGGAGTAACCATTAGAATGATTAGAGACTTGGGCCTAACAAGATTATTCTTGGTAGTAGATTCTGCTTAAAAGTCCACAAATTTGAATAACTGAAAAAGCGGAAGCAGATGTTAAAAAGCTCATATAAATTTTAATGCGAAACTACATTTACTGAATATCAAAGTACTTGCAGATACTGCTGGTGAACTGTTAGGTTGCCTACAGATACACTAGCTAGGAAAATGACAGTCACTCTTTTACTACAATCAGTATGAAGATCTACAGCTTGGAATAGTGCTTTCAATATGAAAATAGCCTGATTATTTTAGCAATGATTAGTCTTTTTACGGCAGCTATAAGTGTTATTTTAATCAGTAAAATCTGGTGTAATGTTGTGTTTTATGATGATGAAGTAACTTCATATCAAAGTAGTTTTGTTGTAGCATTGTCATGTAGATTAAAAATTAATGATCCCAACAGATCTAATCATTCAACTCAATTTTATTTGATGTTTCTGTTTCTAGGGTTTTTTGTTCGTGTGATAATTTATTCTGATAAGGGGAATCTATGCTGGGGTCAACTGGTGTATAAGGGACCCACATACTAATTGTCATGTAGACTTGTTATGATGTAAAATTGATTATTATCATCTAGATCCCCACCCTAGTCCATTGTCAAGATAAATACAACATTGTTAGTAGTGTTTCTTGGTTGACTTAGGGCATTGGGTGTATAATATGTCTTACATGTGACTTATAGTGCACAAAGTTTCCTTCCAATAGAATGGTTTGATAATTTGCTCAGATAACCTCTTTCAGTCCAAGGTTAAGCTCTATTAGTGAAGACAGGAAGCTATGCTATTGGCTATGCACATCATAATTCCGACATAGCTTTTATGTTCCAAACAATAGTAGTACTAGTTGTAAGCGTATTCGGTCGTTGACTGCACTATTAATTGTAAGTTGTTGTATTTTGTAAATTTCTAGAATGCCTGCAGGTTTTTATTTTGATCATTTTAACTTTAATGTAATAGTCGTAAAATGTGTATGATATAGTTCATGTTATTTACTTTGAAAACATGTTAAATAGAAAATTGATTAAGTTAAGTCTATATAGGGAGAATAAGCAACATGTAGATAGAGATGATGATGTTATACAAAAAACATAGCAGAGAATTATTGAGTTATTATATTATACTCATATATCCCTAGGGTAAGATCTGTTACACTCAGAAAATATCACATCACAAACTCAACTGTACACAAGATGAAAGGGAAATATTTATAAAGTTGATTAGGCAGAACTCTGCAGGTGAAAAGACAGTTACATCAATAAATGATGATTGTAATATTACTCTAGAGTTGGAACTATACTCTAGTCAGTAATGAAAATTCCTGTTAGGCAATAGTTGATTGGAATACACTTGATAAGTCATTTCTAGAATTGCTGTGGAGATATTTAGGTGTGGTGATATTTTGTCTCTCTGAAAGGATTTTTGTTGTGTTCATTGAAAATTTTAATAATGTGGTAGGATCTGAGATAGCTTATTATTTGTATCCGGATTTTATAGACAATATTTTTCTCTCTGATTTGATTTTTAAAACTTTTTAAGATCTTTATCATGAATGTAGAATTTGCTTTGTGACATTTTTTTTATATAAGAGAATATTTCATTTGTGAATGTCATATTTACTCTATGCAAAAAGAATATAAAATTTTGTAATGCCAAACTGTTTGATTTGTACTGTTTTTAGCATATTTTTCAATTCCAGACAGTTTTCTTTTTATAGAAAAATAACAACATAAAATAACAGGATTGCATAACTGAAATAAATGTGTTATTTATATAACTTATATTTTCTATACTTTATATTTTCAGGTGAATGGCCAAGATTTGTCAAACTCTACACATGAGGAAGCCGTAGAGGCATTCCACTCTGCCCAAGAACCAATAGTTGTAGAAGTATTACGTAGAGCTAATAAAAATAAAATGAAGAGTCGATCACCAACATTAGTTTCTATTGGAACACAAACAGAAGAAGATTTTTATTGTTATAACCGTCCACCAACACCACCACCTTTACATTATCCACATTTATCTCACGGGTAAGCTCATATTTATTATTTCATAATACACATTTCATATACATGTATATTGAAGACACTTATACACAAAAAGTCCATATTATTTTATACCCTTTAGGAGCATGTTTGAAAATAAGCTGGGGCAAATCGGGAAAGGGATGTACTGGAAAGGGTCGAAATGAAGAAGTGGCAAAATGAGGATTAGTTTGGGCAAAGTGGGAAGGGGAGATATGAGAAGACACCATATTAGATTGATGTCATTCATTATCACATTAACAACAATACATTATTTCAACCACTAAAGAATGACTTGTGGAAACAGAAATGCGAGTATATTATTTACAAGCAGTTAACATACTCTGTATACAATTATTATAAATACAAAATACAATGTTATCATTAATACACATACACATAATATGCAATAATATACAATATTACTCATGTTACATTCACAATCAAATACATATCACTTTCTCTAAATCTAATATTACATCATCCTACTATTCATATTACAATTTGAAATATTTTTTTTGTCACAAATGTTTAAAAAAACACAGACACATCTTTTTGTTGGCTGTTTTTCATTCAAGCAAATTATGAATGGATAATAATGTTGAGAAATATAAATATACCCCCAGAAGAGAAAGTAATATCATCTAGAATTCCCAATTTACACAATCCTAGAGCTATCGATTACTGGTAGTTATTTATGAATCACAAGATAGGATATAGGAGATGCCCAGTTGTAGAAATATACACCACATTTTCAACATACAAATTAACCAAATTGGTTTCAACATTTCGTATTTGACAGTTGATGGATTTGGTGTATAAATTAGTAAAAACTTGATATTTTACATGGTATAAACCTAAATATCGAATAACAGTCGGCATTTAATATCATTTTCTACAACTTTTTATCTAGTGCTGAGTGTGCTCATGCACATTCATTCAGTCAATTCATGCATTTTATCTATTTACACAAGCATGAAAACAGACAAACTGCTCAATATCCATTCTGGTGTTATGTAATGTTGGTAAAAAACAAGTAATATCTGGTAAATACGAGTTGTTTAATATATCATGTTATACCAGGCAGTTAGATTGTTCGGTAATAAATGTTAAATTGATCAGATACCTTAACTAACTTATATACTGTTAAAACACAACTTATACTTTATTTTATCTACATCACAGGTGCAAATACTTGTACTTTTATTTCTTTAAATTTCATTGCAGTCTGGTGTTAAACTGTTAAAACTTTTATTTCAATTATACATACATGCAATTACTGAACAGCAGATGCTGCACGTTTTGAAAAATTAACTTTCAGTTTAATGTGTATTGATACAGTTTACATTTGGTCAAAATAAAATTTCATCAGCAGATAGGATGGACAATGCCCTCTGTTAACTCATAGTGAACTCATCCTCAGGCTATCAAGTCATTGTCCGAGTCTAAATACCTTGGTATGAGTAAATGTTTTTGGCAAAGTATATGTTTTAACCCTGACTAAGCAATATCTTCCAATATCTTTCCTCATTAATCTTCATTTATAACTGACCAGACCTATCACCTATACTCTACTTCCAATTCCTATTATCTTCTACCAAACAGCATTTTAACTAGACTTTTATTACCAGTCTTGTCTATTCCTCTATCTTTAATATCGGTGATTAACAGCTGGATATTCTGGACTATAGATACTGACCAAGTAATAAATAACAAGTAATTATGTGAAAGGAATACCTGCCTAGTTTTAAAAGATCAGAATACATCAATATACCTGATGGACTGGTAGAATTACTGTATATTTTAACTCTCAATGATTGATCTGGTCATCTCAAGGTAATGGTGAATAAACAATCATACCCTATTCACATCACACTATTCAATTCTCTTACATTGGATTCAGAACTGTGGTCTAGTCAATATATCAGACTATTGTTGCCTCTGTTTAGGGAAAGGTTCTGCCAGCCTGGTTTATGAAATTTGTATGAAAAAGATGTTTTGTTTTAATTATCTAACATCATTCCTTATACAAACTGCTTGATTTCTCTCGTTTCTTGTTACTTGCTTGTAAGCATTGGATATAGTATGTACCATGATTGGAATTTAGACATTTGTGTTTTGCTTGTACAAAATGTTTCAAGCTTGGTCTTCAGTTTTCCTGAAAGTCAATTGGAATGGACAATGTCTTCTCTTATTTCTTCTGTGTCTGCTTCTGATAAAGCCTGATCCATTTAACTGATATTCTCTGTAAATTACAAAGTTTACTGTCGTTAATTGAAGGAACATGGAGACAGAAACCTGTTACAAGAGACAATATCTAACTATTTTAATATAAATATTTACTATCAAAGATTTTAACTTGACAGAAAGAGAAATAAAGATAATATTAATGGCGGAAATGGGAGGGTGTAACTAGAATTATTGTCAGTAGAACTCCTGTGGTTTAAATCAAGTATTTTAATATAAAGGTGCTGCAAGTCACGCCATACAACTTAAATGTCAGTTTTGAATTATTTTAATGATTTTTTTATAATGAGAGGTATTCATGTAGGTAACAACTCAATGTTAAACATGGCCACCCTGACTCAGCAGGAACATTCCTGTAGAATAATTATCATGTATCATGAAAACATGTAGATTTATAAAATAGAACAAATAATTACTCAAATTCAGAATGAATGATACCATTGAAATCATGCACTACGCTTAATAATAAAAAAAAAGAAGCTGGAAAAGCTTTATAATGAGAAAGCTTACAAATCCACCATACTCTGCTTAGTTTTTTCTCCACCTAAAAACCCCTCAAAGAATTTTTGATGTTAAATGTCCATGAACAAAGCAGATGAAATCACGCCCAATCAAAGAGAATTAAGAATTATTTGAAGATTTCATGTAACAGGTGAATTTCTGTAGACAGTAAAAGATAAGTTCAGGCTGATATTTGAGCATCTATCTTACTAAATTACTATACTTACTTATCAACTAATAAATATTTAAACTTAAAAACACCCTAGATAACATTTTATCATATTAAACAAGTTAAATGTCTAGTATTTATCAGGAGTTGTGGTCTGGAGTCAGATCACAATGTCCGAGTTCGATACTATCTGTATTTACTCTTCATGAAATCTGCGGTGTTCGATACTATCTGTGGTTAGTTTGTGAAAGTATGAAATTTTGTCTAAATATTAAGATCAAATATCACTAAGAAAAATAAAGATTCCATTTCTTTTAGAGTTGGTTATCACAACTCAAAGGTTCATCTGATTTGACCAAATCTTAGAAATACAGATATAGTGCTGTTATTTAAATGTCCATTATCTATTTGAAATTTAAAATCTTAGAATCTCTATAAATAGGCATTGATATTATGTTGGTCTTATTTTTTTAGACTTTGAAATTCAATAATAGCAACATATTTTTTAAGTTCTAATCTGGTGCATGTAGGAACGAAATCAATTAAAATTGCTAAAGGAAATGTTCTATATACCACACCTGTTACTAAACCTAGGTGTGTAGAAGATTAATCATCACCAACAAATGTTCAAAAATGGCACATTTTATCTGGCCTGATAATAAAATATTAAAGTTTTCTTAATATATTTTTCTCATGTGATTAAAATAGGCTAGTGTACCAAGATTTATATGGAACAAGCAACTGGTTATATTTTGGGGAATTTTGCAATTGTTAAATTGTTAACTTTTAATTTCAATACAATTCCTGGCTTATTCAAAGCAAGGCTATTCAGTGTGCAATTTGGAAGAATTTGTCAAGACAGCAGCATTGGTCTTCTCTTTTTTATCGATTTTGCAAAGGACTTACGATACACAGGGTGCTCAGACTGTAAAACAGTATTCAAAAAGAGCAAAAACAGTGGTAAATACTCTTGGCTATTCTTGAGAGTGTAGGCGCGCTTTTAACTATAAAACTCAAACTTAGTTAAAATTAGACAGCTATTATTATCACAAGTGGTGATTAGAGAATGTTAAAAAACAAAGGGCTGTATGTACCAACAGATCAAAGGCGTCTGTTGACATGAACAGTCTGATCTAGTACAATATTCAAATCAAAGGATTGTATGATAGAAATAGCAGGTTGTGTGGCATGCTAACATCACTATATTGTTAAGGGTTATTTCATGCAATCTGTTGTAATGATATTAAACCTCTTACATGTGATAGTGACAGATCTTTATAATACAGATTGGATTAGTTCATCCTAAAATCAATGTAATCTTTCCAGGTGCAGGAAATATATTGATATTTTTAATCTGTATTTGATAGGGAAAACTGAGAAAATATTATGTGAAACTATACAGAACGTTTTTAGCTTTACATAATCTTAAAAGTTATGTAAAAAATGTTGCATGTGTATAGATTTTCAGGGTTGGTGTGGATGTTCCATGCGATTAATCATGCCAAGTTAGTATAATATACATGAGACTTTCTTCACTAGCATAAGCCTTAAGCCTGTACCCTAAAGAGCCTTGTACATGGATATGAAGAACTATACTATATTGCAGAGGCAATTTTTGTCTTTGAAATCAAAGATAAAATGGCCAACATGTTTGTGAATAGACATAATTCTTTCTTTTAAAAAAAATGTTGGTTTTAATTTCAATTCTGGTCAACAGTGAGTTATGTATGGCGCCTTATTTTCTGTCAAGTCTGCTAATTGTGAAATTATATAGTTCTCATGGGTTTCAAATTGTTGTATCATTTCCTGTAGCTTGTAGAAAGATACTGTATTAGTCTACACATTAATCTTTAATTCTTCTATAACTTTTAACAAAAAATACAACAAATTAGGCGCACAATCATGGCATTTCCATTTCAGTCGGAACATTTGAAACTGATGTGTTCAATTTGAAGTCAAATCATGCTGGAGAACTTTATCATCAGTGATAATCAGCGATGTAATTTTAGCAAAACTTACAAACTATATTTTCAAAAACACTAATTTTTTTCTTTAGATTTTTTGGACATCTTGTAAGTAGTAGGCTAACATTTAAAAAAAGGAAATCAAGTGATGACATTTCAGTGAGTAACTTGAGTCTTCCAACACTTGATGACAAAATTCCCCACGGAGACAATTTTCGTGACAACCTCCTCTTTAGACCCATACATCAATAAAACAACCACTTTGAGAAAAAATCATTTAATGACGAAATTCACTTAGTCAAGGAAATAAAATGAACGTTTTCTTAAAGAGTTGGAATTGGAGAAGTGTAAAAATAAATCAGTAAAAGTGTAATATGTGCGCTAGGGTGACTGGAGTTTTAAAGATGTCTGTCATTAAAGATGAAGTGAAATGAAAGAGTAGAAGAGAGAGAAATGAGTAATCAGAGTATTCAGTACCTGTCACATCACACAGCAAATTGTTTAAATATTGTCAACTCTCTTCAACTAATATCCACCTTCTTCCTTTCTAAATCTTCTGTCAGTGTTTTTTATTAAGGTATCAGGAAGACGACTGGGTGATTTGAGTCACCATTGAAATGACAAATAACTGGACTACAGGTAATTAAGTTGAAATGAATCTTCCTCGTTATTTCTCAAATTCCAATCTAAATCCTAAATTTGCGTTGAATTTCTGTGATTAGGCAGTCTTATTATTCACCTCGCTGACCATTCTACACTTTCAATTACTTTTTTCTCACAAAATAAATTGCAGCAATTTGTGCAGCTTTGAAATTGTACAGAATTTTCTAAAGCAAGTGAAGCAAGAAAATTGTCATTTGATGATGGTAGAAAAAGTAGTTAACTGAGAAACTAATGATTAAGGGTGTCTTCACTTCTTTACAAGTTATCTTAGTCACTTTAGCTATCTGAAGGACTTGGTTATCCATATTAATCTGGAGGACTTGGTTATCCATATTAATCTGGAGGACTTGGTTATCCATATTAATATGGAATCACTTAATTTAAAATTGAACATGTAGGTACAGAGCAGCTTCAAGTTAGGGAAAAGATTGAATAAATTAATGAATAAAAGTTTGGAGACTTAACTAAAAATATGATGATTTTTATATTGTTAATGTCATCTAATACTTGTATAATTTATCCAGACTTTTTTTGAATTAAACATTAATTTTCATACTGCCTCTTTCATTATTATTTAATATAAATGAATCGAAATTCATTATCAAACAGACATAGTGATAATAAACAAATTGGAACACCATTTTCTTATTTGTCCTTTGACATGCAGTGAACTGTGTTTGGTGGAATTTAAAAGTTCAAGTGATGTTATAACCCACTTGAGACATACAGCATTCATTAACCAGAGCTGTGAAAAACATAACAAACTTATGACAGGTGTCCTCCAACATGTTTCAAGGTCATTCTCAAGAGTGCCATAAAATCCTGCTGGTCTGCTACCCAGTCTGGAACTCTTTCTGCCTATAATTTACAAAAACAAATAGATTGGGTAATTTGCTTAAGTGTCATAGCGTACAGCCATTAAATCATGTTGTCAACAATAACTCTTGACAGATTGAGACTCTAGTCTTTGACATCCAGCGTCTTGTTGTGGTTTCCTGTCAATGGAAAACTCATTATCTTCTCTTTTATTTTGACCACATGGCAACCATGGCACCGTTATTCTGATTGACCTAGTTTTAACCATGACATACTATCTGATATATACTATGTTATTGTTTATATTTTCTTATCAATTAGTTTTTATTTATCTGCCTTTTTTCTTATCAAAAATACCAAGATTATGGGCTATGAAAACTAGTCATAAAGTATAAATAAAATAGAAATGAAAGTGTCAGAGATATTTTCTACCATTAAATGGACAGTGATTTATACAGAGAATGCAACTGGAATTTGGTAATGGCAATAACTCATGGAATATTTGAAGAGGAAACCATGTCTGTGCCCCAGACACTTGTATGGGGTGACTTGAGAAACACGAACTTTTGGCTAATAATGTCAAGATTAGTCAATTTAATTCCAGTGTGCAGATGAGATTGAGATGAATTGCATAATGAATAAATTTGCAGGAAATTTAAACTGAAAATCTTGAGCAAAATGAATGCTGATGACTTAAGGAAGCTGTTCTCCTTAAGATACAGATATTACTGTCAATTGGGATGAATCAAAATCAAAATTATATTCTCCTTGTGCTAGGTATTGGCTTCCACTTATTTGAATGCATCTCAAAAAAAATGTGGCCAGTGCTTTGAAAATTCTGCCTCAAACCATAAAAAGCTGTCCAGCAATGACTGCAAATACTTTATTTTCCAATTATATGTATGAAAAAAACCTTTTGATGTTAAAATGAAAGTAATTTGTAGTTGACAATGAAATCTAAAGAGTAATTATCTGATCTATGTTCAGTATTCAACATGCTCACCATATTTTGTCACTAGATATAAAATACATGTGTTAAAATTAACCCTGGCAGTAGGTCCATTGTGTCTCTTTACTCAACATAATTACCTTTTTTCATTGACCATATAAACTAAATGACCCTTGTCCATGAGCCCAGATTACACATCATAATAGAGACAGTGTGAGAGATAACTATGGTCACGCTACACTAAAATGACAAGTAGCTTGGACGCTGAGCTGCCATATGGGAGCAATGAAGTGCCACGCTTGTTTTCAACCATGTGTCAGAATCTGTAATGAGTTTGCTGTGGGACAGTTTAGAAATTTGACTCTTTCTACCTCCAATATTAGAGATAAGAGTAAAGGGTTTTAATTTAGTGTTAAAAGCCTCCCTTGTTTTTACAGTTAACTTAATAATAATGACATTGAAGAAATTGTTGTGGAATTTAATGAATTAGGTCTGTAAAAACTATTAAGGTAGAAGACTATAGACTTGTAGATTCCTGTATGGTGCCACAGACTTCTGGTATCCAAGGTGGCAACATTAAATTTAACTCTTGATATTCTCCATTTTTATTTTAAGCATCAGAAATTAATGCCTCACATTATGAAAAATGCCATGATTTTTGTTAAAAGTCACACAAAACAAGAGGTGTCTAAAGTTCAAAGAGGTAATAAAAGGGCACATATCCTTTTTTAAAAGATAAATTCTTGCACACCCTAAATATGCCTGTCTCTCCAACAATGTGTTTCAGTCTAGACTATTTTTATTAACTGTGTGATTTATACTCTTACATCAACATTTTTTCAAAATAAATGATATTATAGGCTTTATTTTATTTAGGGAGCAATTTTAGTGTAGTATTTCATTTGACTTTGATAATATAAAATTTGCGAAATTTTTATTTATTTTTTTATAATTAGTGAGAGCCACATGATACCTAGTTTAAGGTCTACTTAATAATATTTAATGCAGTTTCTTTATCATATTTGTGTAACACATCTGATGACTACTATAAAATGGCCAGGAGTTAATGCCAAAACTGCAAATAATGCAAATTAAATCCTAAGTAACAGTTTGTAATACATTGGAAGCAGCAAATTAATTTTTTATATGACAAAGTATATCAATCAAAATTGAGAAAATAGTGAAAAGTAAGCATACTCTGCATGGCACCATACAGGCTATCATCTCTGCTGACGTTGGCTGAATATAAGTTTCAGTCCTGATGATAATAGTGGCGGCAAGTTCAAGGCTGACGATGTTTATCAATGTGTAAACTGGCCTTTAGATTAAATAATGTTGAAATGTTTGGTTACATCTTGTGAGGTAAATGGGGAGTATAGTATGTATAAAATGTGTTTTATATTAACTTTAACTTTATCTTTACCAATAATACTATAATAAATCTGTTTACTGACTATTTTACCATCTTCAAGTCAGTAATTTTAATGGTACCTGTCGTTTATTATATTTCATGGTGCTATAATACATTATAACTTGGGTTTATAATGGTTTTATGTCTCCATTTATACATCTAGAGCATGGTGCCTGTTTAGCTTTATGTGTATATTCTACATTGCTATACTTGGGAGGCCATTGAACTTTACTGTTTCTTATAATCATACCTATCTTATGCAAAATATTGTTTGTTAAAAAAAACCTTGCTATTTCCTCATGACTTTTTATGCTTTTAAATCAAAAAATATGAAATCAACAAATTAATCCTCATATATGAAAAGCACAGTTCAGGGGCGGATCCAAGGGAGGAGGCTCCCCCGGCTTGAGCCCCCTATTTTTGGCCAACTGATGGTCAGAACCCTCTTAAAATTTGCCGCTCGCAGTGCCGTTAAATTTGAAGCATGTTATATGTCAGAGCCCCCCCCCCCCCCCTTTCTCTAAATCCTGGATCCGCTCTTGCAGTTTACAGAAAAATTGACTAAAATAAATCAGAAAAAGGTAGTTTAAGATCCAGTCTCTCTAAAAGTTTCTTAATCTACTAAGATTTTTCTCAGCAGTTGAAATTGTAAGAAGGTGAATTAAGATGATACTCAAGTAGATTTGTCAACACTACACAATGTTTGTATGCATACAGTATTGTATGAAGTATATTGAAATAGTAATATGAATTGTGCAGTCAGTCAATATTAACCTACCTACTGGGTTCAGCACCTTCTATATTTACAATATCTACTTTATTTCAACACCTCTATGTCACAGATTATATTCCTACCTCTTGAATAACTTGTTTTATTTAATCTGAAATATGAAACACCTTCCACATTCTACATATTAAATAACAGACAACTGACATAGTTGATCAAATTATGTTACTAGGTGGACATTTTATGGTGACTTTGGTATACTCCTTTCGTTAAGACCTATGTCTGCATTTTTTTGTCAAGGCCAAGTTTTAGATATTCAATTTTATACATATCTAAGATGATGCAGTGATCAAATGGCACAAGTCAGAGAGTGTAAGTTTACGCTACGATGATGTCAGACTTGAATCCTTGTTCTTCGTGAGATTTCATTACATTATATTATAGTATGTGAAGTGTTTAGGTGATAATCTTATTGTTACAAGTTCAGCTCTTTGATTTCAAAGACCACATATGACTGAAGTCGTAAACTAACTATGTTTGAAAGCAGGATACTGTTTCCTTAAAAGAGATTAGAAGAAGAAAAATGATGTGTCAGAATAGTTGACATTGCACTTAAGTTGGTGTTTGATAATAAATCTGATAAGACATCTAAGTTCATTGAGGTCAACAGTTTTTAATAATATCTTCTTTCACAACTTAAAATTATCATAAAATATCAAATGTTGAGTAAAACAGCTTATATTGAAAATGAAATTTTAAAATTACATATAATTTCATGGGATCAGCGTTAATTTAGATACATAGCATACATTGCTCAGGTCAGAGAAAAATATCAAGAAATTATATTAGGCATAAGGGTTTTATCTTTCTTAATTTGGTTCAATCTGTTGGAACATTTGGTTGAATCAGATGATACTGTTGAAGTTGCAAACATCAAAAGCTGTAAGATGAGTGTTTATTTATGTTTATTAATAAGAGTATAATAATGAAGTAATATGTTTATTAATGTTATTAACTATAAACTTATATCAATATAATTATTATTAATAATAAACTGTTTATATTAGAATGATATATAGATGTGGGTGGTACAATATATTAATAACACATTTTGATTTCCAATATTATTGATGTTGTCAATATTAACGATTTCACCTTGCAGCATGTTAAAATAACCGTGGTCCTTGAGAGTTCAGAATATATTGGTCTTGAGAAGCCTTCCGTTTAATAATAAATAATATTTTTGTTTCTAATAAAATATGTATTATCTGATATTGATTTTGAATGATACACAAGCTGGACATTAATTCGAGCAGAATCAACATCTTTCAATGGTTCCAAAACTTCGTCCCAAATAAATAAATTAGTGTGAATGAAAACAAAGAAACTCAACCCTGGAAGAACTAGCTATCTTCAAACTCCCAACTTACAGTAACATCATACTAATTGATGCTGACAAATTTTACTAATTGGTTTTATTTAACAAGTAAAGTCAATTACATTTACATCATCAGTCCATTTGTTACCCATGACCTCTGACCCCTGTGAGTTGAAGGTCAGGTCAGATATGTTTAGGGAATGGGGTTTATTTTGAAAGTTTATCTCTAAGGAGTAAGATGTAGGGTCTGGTTTCTCTCTGACTCAGTATTATTGTTTTCTGTAAACGGTTTTAAATTTTAACGGAACAGACGTGAAGGTGAAAATGTTAGGATTAAATCTGTGTGTGTATCATTCTACAGTTTGGCATAAAAAGTAAGTAAATTTAGAAATTGTATTATATTAGATATATATTTTGTTCCAGTGGAGAATGATAGGAAAGATAAGAATAAAAATCCCTACAATTCTGTTAATTGAAGGATTCTCCAACACAGAAGTACCATCAGTTGTTTTGAAAAGAGTATGCATGATCTGCTTAAAGACAATAAAAACTCTACTAATCAGGAGTAATTTAAAAAATCTAGGCTTACTATAAAATCAAGAAATGATGATCTTTAAGTTAAAGTTAATTGATTGATTCTGTGACAAGCTTCTTAGTAATGTAAATTGAAAATTTAAAAATGTTAACAAGTTGTAATTTCATTCAGAGTATTCTGACATCTTGACACTCATGTCAAACAACACTCTGTGAAAATATTTCTGTACCCTGGCATTCGGTCACAACAATTATTTTTGAATAATGGAAACTACTTTGCATTAAGTGTAAGGAGAATGATAAATATACAAATCTATCACTTAGTTTGACATGTCCACCTTAAAACTAATATCAATTATATCTTGTGTCTCACTCAAGGTGATAGTAATCTGCAAATTAAATCAGTTCAAGTCTTAAGGATTAGTGGTCTGAAGCTTACCAAGCAGGGATGTGTAAAACTAAGACATGTCACTTTGGCAGAAATTAATGACAAGACAATAAAATGTTGTACATGTTGAAATTCATGAATTCTGAGCAATGAAAGAAATGAATTCATCATGGTTGAATTTCAGATCAGTGACATTTTCTAACTGACCACTCAGTATTTTAATGGTGGCCATTAATCAGAATAAATATAAACTGACCACAAGATAGACAGAAGATATTTCTTAATAGTAACTGAAATTTTGTGTCAAAAGATTGTTGAAATGTTTCTAGGTGATTTGATGACAGATTAAAATAGTTGAAATAAGTGTTGAAAGATTGGAGACATCAGGTATATCCCAGTTCTCACTGGAAGGCTTCGGAGTTCAGATTCAGCATACATAAACCCGATGAATATATTTGTTATAAAGTTATTCAGATGTTCCTTGAGTTAAGCCAGATAACTAGATTTTAGATTTGTATCTCATTTTAGGAACCTTAATATGTTAAAAAGTAGTTTCACATTTAAGAAAGTGTTACTAACCATGGTTGCTCTTAACCAAATTTAAGGACTTGACAAGATAATGAACATAATGTTTGTGTTTGAAATAATATATTGTAAAATCATTTGAATTACCCATGAAAAAATATTTCTAAAGTTGAAAAAATGTTAATGAGACAGATATTGGTACTTTTAACTACCAATTTGTTGTTGTTACACATTTTGTAGGAAGTGTCAGATTCTAAATTTAGTCAGAAACTTTTATTAAAAAGTTATAAATTCTGTTTTTATCTTCTTGTTGTGGGGTATATTGTCAGCTGTTCTGAATTTCTCTCAGTTTAATCAGGCTTATTTCAACTTAAATTTCTTATGTAATTGATATGAAACCTGTATTTCAGAATCTTTCATTTTTTCTGAAGACACTTTTTTACTCATATAGAAATTGTGAGAAATGTTTAAATAAATATATCAGATGAACTTGAGGTTACATGAATTACTTCCCCTTATTAGTGACACTCTTTGGCAATTTTACAATAAGAAACATGAATTGATAAAATATGTTAAATATAAAAACTGTACCGGTATGTTGGAAATTTCTTCTTAGTTTTGAGTGAACAGAAGACATTGTTTTCCAGTAAAGGCACAAGGACATCTCAATTATTTCTCTTTACCAATGACCTGATTGGGTTTTGTCAACAAAAGTTTGTAATTCAGCACATCATTGAGATTATTCAATGGCAACTATAACAAACCATGACAGTTTGGTTTTAACATGGCTGATTCAGAAAAGAACAAAATTCTTGAAAAAAAGTTGTCTGACAGCAACCTGTGGTGCACATGTTATTTGTCACAAAAAAGACAACTTAGTTCTGTAAGAATTTGTCAGTAATGAAATCAAAGTAAAGTGGTTGTATTCATTGTGACAAACGACATTCCACCATGGTTTTCTTATTTATCAATTTCAATGTTTTTAATAGTTAAAATATTTCAGACATTTTGATCTCACAACACAATCAACCTTTACAAATGTTTGTGCACATACTTTGGCTTTCCGTTTTAAGTTTGACATTTTGAGGAGATGTTTTAGACACCCTTTTTTCACTTTTACAAAAATGTGGTTTAACTTAACATATGTAAACTGTTTCCAAAGAATTTTACAAAAAAAATTGTTTGTGCGAAGAAATTTCACAGAATGTCAGAAATCAGAAATAACAGTGTAAAGACTTGACTTAATTGAAAGTAACATATGGGTCTAGATGACATCAGACTTCTCAGTTTCAAATAATTTACAACCTTTGTCATTCATTCAGACTCAACTTACTTTTTCATGGATTCAGTTCAACACAGAAAATTTCTTCAGTTAGGCCTATGTGTAGAAAGATTAGAGCTTGAGAATCCATTACAGCTCTTAGGTTGTAAACAGTTTGAAAATGTTACTTTTGGTACAAAATATGAAAAAAATATGACATCTGTTTCAACACAGATGAATAAATGTATCTCCATGAATGTGCATTTATAACAAACTTCTGAATAAAAAATTAGAGTAAAATCCCATTCATTTTTGTTAAAATAAATTTGAATCCAAAAGATTAACATTGTCAATACAGACAGTTGTACTTGTTTCTATGTCTGGTTGAATGGGTGGATATATTTTTTCTCTGGTTTGAACTTGATTAAATGAGTTGTGATATTCACCATCATGATTTAACAGGACTATGTTGATCTCGAAATACAGATTAGTCCAGAATTTTATTGAAATAAACACTGATTGCTTAAATTTAATTCTAGACGTTATGCGATTAGGTGTAATGTCTGTCTAGATACAGTTTATTGAATGGGAGTGGTCAATGGTGTGTCTAAATCTTGAATATTTCAACACATGGAACATTGAGCAGTATTTAAACTGGTACAGCCATCTATCAGTATGAGTATACATGAAAGTTTCCAAAAAGTGCATGTAATCTAAATGTCATGGAAAACTTCAACCTTGAACTTTGACCTTCAAAAGTCAAATTTCATCTGAATATAATACCAAGCATAATCTTAAGTCTTTGAAGATGAGTATCAAGTTGTTTTGATGAGCAGTTGGAGAGTTAGTAGGTTGTAAACTATGTTAGAATGTGTTGCGGGTTTGTTAGTTGGAGTCTAGTGTAGATATCTCAGGGAGGTGTTGGTAGGGTAGTCAAATGTCAGTTGATCTTGGAATGTACAAAATATACACTGGATATATAAACATTGACATTCTTTATTGTTCTTTTCATCTCTAAAAACCATGTTGTCTTCTGTTTCTTAATGGAATTGGTTCCAACCATGTCTGCTGCATTTGGATTTCAATAATTGGTTCTATATTAGTTTTATATATGCATGCTAGTACTATAGAATTGTGCGCTGTGGCTCTTAACAGAATGCATCTCTATCACTGAATATGTCAGCTCTATGAATCTTCTGAGATTTTTTATTCATGCTGTGAAAATATAGCTGATTGCATGATGCAATGTGTTGGTTACGGTGTTTTGATCCTTGTATTAAATAGATACACAGTTACCAATTGAATATCACTCAGATAAGAATTACATGTTAAATAATCACATTCTTCAAATTGTATAAATAATCCACTTAAAACTGACTATAATCTCTAGCGAATCGTTAGTGAATAAATAATATTCGATTACTTTGTCAACACACGGCAAGTGTCATACTAGAACCTCAGACAAATATTTCTTTTTTCTTGTGTTGCTGCGGTCAGATGTCGTCCTGAATAAATATTGACTCTTACTATTGGTCAGTAGCCAGCTTGTTGACCAATCATGTGATCTGTACTATAATGATCAATATTAATGGATACTATGTATTGATTGGTCAGTTATTTAGTACACGTGTAATAGGCGATCAGCTGATATGATGTGGTTTTAACTCCTAAATGTAAATTCTGGACTATGTTATAGTAATGAAATATATAAAAATAAAGCTAATGTTGATGAATTCTTTGTTGGTTTGTCTGATTCTGCAAATGTAACAGAACCATCAGACTTTATGAAAATTATAGCATTTTACCAAAATATATTTGCCTTGAAGTAATTCATGAGTTACACAGAAGATAAATATTAAGAATTATTTATGTGTAGGAAACAAAGTGAATATATTGAAATAATGAGTTAAAAAGACAGAAGATATAATTAAAAGAGGATATTAGAGACAATATAAAGAGTAATATATTCTATAATGATTGACACCAGTTAATCGACCTCTTCCACCCCATTAATTATAATTACTACACATTCACTAATTCATTTATAATTTGTCTCTCGGAAATCATCTTGATAGCCTCACTGAATAATACATTGTCTTTAATTAGATCACTGGTATTCTACATTATATGCATTACACAATGTGTGGCTATTCATATTACCAATATTCCCCTAATGCTCATGATAAACACATTGATTGCTGGATAATTAATAGAGGCTACAGGAGTAAAAGTCTGCCCCATTGTGAGAATATTAAAATAGCGTAAAGTTCTCAGGCTAATTATCAATAACATGCATGCACACACCAGATCTCGCGCACAACATGCGCAAATTAATCACAGAGAATCAGCAAATATTTAGTTGAAATAAGGAGTTATTGAGAAGAGTTGAATATTGCCGACTGTCTATTGATGTCATCTCTCATTTCAAATGATCAAATATTGAAAGAGGAACGACAAGTCGAATAGGAAAAGAAAAAATGAAAAATGACGGGGAACACATAAGGGTCAATGAGATGGTAGTCAATGAGATTGGCCACCTCAAACACTGACTGGTGAACAGTTTGATTCGTCCAGTTCTAGAGGAGGTGATCATTTCTGACAGAAGAGTCAGGGGAATTGAAATTAAGTATTAGTCACCAATCTGTGGCTATGGTCACTGATAGTGAAGTACTATTCTATAGTGACTATATAGTTCTAACAGCAGACTACTGACTGACAGTTGGTCTCATCTCACATTTCTTTGTTTTCATTCTCAGCCACCATTTTTAATAGTAGTTTGACTATCATTGTTACTATGTGATTACAAACTAAAGGATACTTTGTCTGTGATATAAAGATATGATTTCTTTTATTCAAAGTGGAGAAATGTGACTCTGTAATAGAAAACATTTGTTTATCTTATTTGTTTATTGTGAGGAAGAAACAAAATGGTGAAATTTCTAGTTTGTGAATTTATGGATTCTGTTTTAATGATGAAATTAATGACAGTGTAGCTGAAGTCTTTGTTAAGTTCTTTTGTAAAAGTACCAATTTGCTGCGAGTTGGCAGTGAAAATTGATTGACCTACAGTCGTCTACAATATTTCTAACCACTAAGAGACTGGAACTCTTTAATTTTGAAGTATTTAAAGAGCTTTTGTTAGTCATCCACCATGTTGTTTTAAATAATACATGTATTTAAGAAAGTTCTCAAGATTTAAAGAGAAGAAATTAATTGTTGCTAATATTTATGGAATGAATCATAAGGACGATCAAAGTTTGGTATAAAATTATAGTGGAGACCATTATTGGAGGAACTCTTTAGCACTGTGAGGATCTTTTGGATTCTTTAATTCATTTTTGGATTGGATCAGACTTGACAATAGATTTGTTGTACAAGCGAAGATTTTACTTTGGATCAGCTCAAATTTGAGTTTGTTTTTTTCTCAGATAATCGATGGACCTCCATAGCGTTAAATCTAGACAGCTCAAAGTTTACTTTTTGTTTTAGTGAAATTCGGAAACATAGCGAAACATTTGCTTATTGAAGTAAATCAGATGTTAAGAAAATCTTTAACGGTTAAAACTTAACAAGCAGACGATGTAACAGTTAAAAAAAATCAACATTTGTAATAGTTCATCTCTTGATTTATTGGAAAAGTATTTGAGTATTGAACGTAATATTACGGTAGTATCAGAGAATATTACTTGGTTATTGACGTCCAATTGTCTACTATATTACTACTAAAGCCTGAAAAGATTCGAAAAGTAGCCAGGATTACAAAGCAAATAGTCCGTGTATTAGTAACTAGAGTAAGATTTCACTTTGATGTGGCAATTTTTTGTATTCGGAGACATAATTCTTACTGTTTGAATTGAAACACTATTTATATGCATGAAAGAAGGAGACAGTTATATCTGGATGGTTTAGAAAGTAAATTGAATGAAATGTTTAATCTATAATTGTAGAGCTAACAGGAACTATTTCTTGCAATTCCTGAATCAATGCATTCATTTTCATAGACATTAACCATAGAGGCTGGACAATTTATAATAGAGACTGGAAAGATTGGAGCTGTATTCCACATGTGAACTGTTCCTTGCAGACAACATTTAATTCATGAATATGGTTTATCTATTAGTTCTAAAAACATTGTGTTGAATACAAACTTTTACATTTCTATTTGATGCGAGTCGTTTCTTTGTGATGTATAATGGTAAACTTGGATTAGAATTCTTGTGAAATTTCCGACTATCAGGAAGTAGGTGATAAATAATTGATATCAAGAATTTTCTGCAACTGTGCCGCTACATGGTTATTACTATAGTCTTATCTTTCAACCTTATCAAAGAAATAGAGTGACTCATGCAACAGTCTTGATTGTTTTTACTCCTGAAGCAAAAGTTCAGTAAATTGGCATTAATCGGTACCATACAACTGCCAGTCAAATCGACAGTTGAAAATTGCAGACGGACTTAACAACTAAAGAGAAGAGAGTGATTTGAAATCCATCTTAGAAACCCGCTGACATAAACTTGATGATAATACCATTATAAAGTTAATTGATCAGGCTAGACGCACAAAAAACACTGTCAATTAAAAAACATTAAAGTGAAGAAAAAAATGCAAGATGGAGGTGGATTGAAAGAAATAGTGGAACAGAGTTAACAGTTGAGTGAATTTGATTGAACAAAGTTGACAAGAGCCAGACTCTTTCTGTTCATCTTTAAGAACAATCTGCTCATTTAAACTTCACTGATTTCTAAATACAGATTGATTCTTTTTTTACTCCTTTAAATAAAACTTGACTTCAATCAAAGACTGATTCAAAACCAAAGATACAGAATACTTCTACATATCTCATGGTACTGACTGAAATAAGCAGCAAATGTATGCCTCTAAAATAGCTTTTTGGGAATAGTAAATTATCAAGTTGTAAATCTTTAAGCTTGTAATAAACGACAATTTCCATATAAAATGCTTTGAGATAAAACGATATTTTATCCTTAGCTTACGTTAATTAGATTAGTGAATGAGCTGTAATAGCTGTAAATGGATTTATAAGTCACCACGGACACGATCTGTAAGGTTATAAAAATAACTTGGAGAAATAAAACGACAAGGACAACTCTCTATAGAGTTGACAGTGATTCAACTATTGATTGAATTTCATGTAAAATTAGCTTTAGAAAGACAAATAAGTTTAAGACAATAGAGAGTGATGAGGCCAAGCAGACAGATGGTCAGATACAGAACATGTTGGAAACAGACAAATTAAAACTAAACATTCATTAGTAAAGAATAGAATATCAAATTAAATATAATCTTTTGATCTTTCCCTTCTCAAATTACCACAGTCATATTACTTCTATTCTTTTGTGAGTACATTAAGCCTGCAGCTTCCATTTTGGATTTTTAACCCAGCTAACAGCTTGTTTGATGAACTGTAGTCAATTTTTTTTATAGTGATACCAAAGGAAGCTAAATTTGGGATAAACTCTGTCTTGAGATTTTCATGGAAGGATTATTGGAATGACACACCAATTGACTTTACTGCACCGATTTTAACAGAATTAAGCAAATAATCCTTGAGTTTAAAAGAAAAACATTGCAAGATTCTGCCATTAGCAACAATTGTGTTAGGATACTTTACATGTTACATATTGAAGTAACAAGAATTGAAAACCAATATCAGTTCAATAGATTACGTTAAGAACGTCTCCGTGTGGAAGTTTGAGCACTATTAAAGTGAATAGATGTAGTATAGCAATATAGATTGACATTCTTCCAACATATTATTACTCCAAACAATTTACTCCTTCAAATAAACTAGTACTGGTTGTTTTAGTGGGAAGACTGTCTTGATGATCTACTCTACATCAACACAGTGGTGCTATATATCTGTTGAATGTAAATCCAAGCCCTAAAACTTCAGCTATAAAATTTATAATTGCTATCTAACTAGTTGTGAAACAATAAAAGTATTTGGTGAACATCTGTGGAACAAGGTTTTTATTGAAAATTAACAATGGATGCTAGAAATGAAGATGTTGAAGAGTTATGTATTCCCATGGAGTTTCTGGCAAGGTGGGTATTGATGCTGGTTTTCATTTGTTGTAAAGAGATTTGTTTCTTTCAGTGAGAAAGTCTTTTTCTCCAAAACACTTACGGTATTCTTTCTAGTTAGTAGCTACAGTGATTTTTTTTATATCTTGTAATATTTGTGAGTTGGGTAAATTTTGATAGTTCCTATTGTTCTAGACAAAATGTGGGAGTTTTGAGACATCAGTCCAGATTGACCAGAGAACTGACTTCTTTATGGTTTGTTGAACCAATCTGGTCTATTAATTGTATCAAAGGGAGTTTTGTAGACAATTATTAAATCTTTCTTCTTTCTAACACATGTGTGCTTAAAGCCTGGGGACACTTGAACTTTGCTCCCTGTGTCAAAAGCTTTCTGAAGCATGTTAATCACATGGGTGTGATATTTAGACTTGAAATTTAATTAATATTTTGTTTGATATGAATTTCTCCAGGCTGACTATTAAAGCTAATGATTTGTACATCTTTGAATGTTTCCATTGAATTTCAAGGGGATTAGTGAATTGAAAAGGTGATATCTTTCACATTTCATTTCAGCTATTGAACTCATGACAATGGACTTAATATTATCAGGATAGTAATTTTGATCTTATGTTAAAGCATTAAAATCTTTTTGTCATGTTAAACTAAATAGGAATCCATTAGGATATTTATGGACAAACCTGTAGTCACACATTTTTATACACAAAAGATATCTCAAAATGAATGTCTTAAAAACAGTCTTTTTTGTTTTGATTCCAAATCTCTGATTTTACCAGAGTATGTTTTTGGACCATCCCTGATATTGAAGAGCTAATTGTAGTTTATTTTGAGAAGAGTTTATTTTGCCATTCTATAATGTTAAAGATTTGTTGTTAACTTTTCTGTTGATTTTCTTAAAGAGCTGCATACTTGTGAACATTTTTTTGTATTTTCTAATTGCGTAGGGAATTGTACATCCCTTAAATGACAAGTGTATTTTTTGACCTTTAGTTGTGTTTGCAAGGTTCACAAATGTCCTGCCATCATTACCATATATGGAATATTATCAGTGTTAATTAGGATGATGATTGACACATCTGTTATCTGCAGCAGAAACCCCCTGATGCTTCTTTTAACCTCTATTATTGGAGAATCAAGTTTTAGTTATTGCTACCATGTTTTAATTAACCCAAAATGGTGGGGTATCAATCTTTCTGCTGTTTTCTTGATTTGACCAATATTGGAATCTCAAAATCATTTATTCTTACAAAATACAGCTTCCTTGGATTTATGGTTTTCAAAAGACCATCATATGGTACTGGATATGGGTTGTAGTTGATTTCAACATTTTAAGGGACATTTTAAAACTAAGATCAGAAGATTTTGAGTAAAAACCACAATCAGAGCGATTTGTTATATTGAATTATCAGTTAACTCTATAAGTAGAAAATTGAGAGAAATTTGGTCAAGTTGTTAGTCTATAAATTCCAATTTACCAATTGACAAGTTTTTCAATAGACTTAGTAGTATTGGTCAAGTATAGAGAATTAGTATGATGGTTCTTTTTACTGGTATGTACTAAGCAATATTGATCTTTATATAGTACTCAGAATAGTACCATAGATTACTGGAATGGTTAGAAAGTCATGATGTTTCTCTGTTGATATTCTATAGAATTATTAATCAGGTCATAGTTTATATAGAACACAATGGTTGATAATGGTTGAGATATACCAAATACCATAAAACTAATTTATTATCATTGGTTATTCTTATAGACATGATTGAATTAGATCAAATATTAGTGATAAAAATGTACTAATGACTATCAGACTTTAGATGTTATCTTAGAATCTCAAATGAAGTGCGTAATTTTGCTCATTTTCAATACACAGGCAATCTTTTTTTAAAAAGCATAACTGATGTAAAATCAAGGTGAACAATAAAACCCAAGCATGAACGATCTCAACCGAAAAACAAATCTCAAAATCCATGTAAACACATTGGCAATTCATTGGTAGAAGCTAATGAACTTTTCATATGAGGAAGTATATCAATAAATGAGTAAATATTTCATAGTTATAATATGATATCAGATTACAATTCCTTGCTTGAAATTATTAAAGTTCAGTAAAAAATGGTTACTACATGTATGTATAACATAGCATGATATTCATCACAATATTTGGTAATATAAAAACTTGTTGATGAAGTGAAGTTATGTCAGATTTTGACTAATATTGGTGATGATCTCATACAACACTCAATACTCATTAATATCTCCACAATTTATTCTCACTATCGTCAATTTGACAGTTGAGGATGGCAAATGAAATGGCGTGGATTTGATTTTGAGCAATCTTGTCTTGGAGTCCTGACAATGAATAATCTCTAGCTATTACTAGTTACGAATAGTGATGATTTGATTTTAAGATAACATGTTCACATTTTCAACCAGAGTTGATTTCTCCAAGTTATGAGAGAATTACACTTCAACTTGTTGGCTAGATTCAGACTTGATCTGTTGGTAGTTTCATTGATCTCGGGATCAGAATCAAGTTTCTACTACAGATAGCTGTTTTATCCTTTTATATTCTTCTTCATTCCAATAGACTGTTTAAACGAACTTGATACCATTAGATTTACCACAGACAAACTGAAATAGCATTCAAGAAAATACCACACATTTTATGAAATAAACATTAATGTATATATGTAATAATGCAGCAAACATAATAATATATTCATGCTTTTCATACTTAAAAGTTGCACATAGATCTTAGCACCTTCACTAAATGTTCAAATCCACAATTGATTTATAAGTTAATAACATTTATGAACGATAATTATTTGAAGATATATTTATGTGTATTAAATCTATATTTTCAGATTATACCAGCCTTCGTCACGGAGACCTGTGGCCTTTTCACCAAGTGCCGAGATGGGACTTACAGATATAGAAATGTCCCATAATATGGATTATGATGACCCATATTTTGATGACAGAAGTTACGAAATGGAATATGAGGTAAGACTTTGGTATTGAAGAGTTTATTTTCAAAAAACGTGTGAAATGGCCATCAGAATACAAACTTATGTCTTTTAAATCCAGCAAGTATCTGTCCAACTTGCTTCGTACCAAACTTCTGTTTAAGTTTGCAGTTCTATTGCATAATATTACTCATTGGCATTGAAATCCTTCAGCAATATTGAATATCTTTACATCAAGACTGAAGTGGAATCCTTTACAGTTTCACAGCAGAGTGGAAATTACTGAAGACTTTAAATGTCTGGATAATTTCCGTCTCAAAACAAGTAATTAATCACATGACATCCAGTCTCTTCTGACTCGTAAACTAAATCTTTAGTGACCTGCTGTCATATTCAATTAATTTGATGAAATTTACACCAGCTCAGTGGTGCCATCTTGATCTCTGTTTTTTATAAGCGTTTCACCATTTGCCCTTAACACTTGTTTTGTGCATGCGAATGCTAACAAAGTATTCAAATTTGATTGCTATGGTGTATTAGAAGTCATTCAAAAATATATCCTGAAGTCTATCTCAATGACCGTCATCATTTGCCCGTATAGTTGCAGAAAAGCAGGACTTAGAAATTTCATTTCATTTGTCTCTCATCAGATCCTGTATACCAAACTGACAAGCTTAACATAGCAGCCACATTTTTAAAAATATGGATTTTTTTTATGATACATGTAGTCAACTTATAAATTACCAAGTATCTTTTTCAAGAAATTTGTAAGAAAAGGAATTGTTTATGAGCAGTATTATGATGGCATGATGTGAGATATGACCTAAATATTGATCTGAACGCCATCAATAACTCATTAGGCTTGGTAACAAAGTCAGAAATGAACATGGTCTTTCATTATATCATGTAATACGACCAACATTTCTCATCTCAATCACCTAGTGTAAAATGATGGCTTCCGTTTTTACTGGTATTCTTTTCTATAATCAACATCATTACTGCACCAAAAAAACTGCAAATGTTTTTAAAATGACAGGCAACTGAATGACCTATTGATCTGGAAAAAGGGGATTTTGAGTCTTGAACATAACATTTTTTTCAATAATATTTCTTTATGATAGACGATCTGCTTGATATCAAAGCAGGAGTGCTAATGACAAACCATGTCTTCTATTTTCGGGACTACCTAATATTCAAAACTTTGCAGAGAAATATGAAAATTCTTGTAAAAAATCTCAAGTCTGCTTTCTGAATGAAATCTAATCATATAATTTACCAAATTTGTATCGATTTGTTTGAGCATCAAGAAAAATTTCCCTTAATAAATGTCATTTTAAAAATTATTGTTACTTCTAGAATGTTTAAAATCAAATATATACACGTTCATATTGAAAGAAAAAAATAACATTTGAGTCATATAAAATAAATAATATATCATTTAAGTAAAAGATAGGCTGGTTGCCAATAGCAATAAATCTACCTGCTTGAAACTAGAAAATCTCTTTAAGTTGTAATTTAAATGGCTGCCCTGTCCTGAAATAACCTACCTAACAATTAGAATAGTTGTACTGAAAAACTTCCAGATAAAAGATAAAACGTATGATAGCTCAAAGATTTTATTTTGATAATCATCGTTCAAATTCCACGTTAATTATTTTCATCTTTCTCTTGATTCAACAACTTTTCTGTTTTGAAGAAAAACGCATAGATTCTTTTTACAAAAGTTGCCCATCCATCGCCCTTGTACCAAATCTTATTTCCATCATTCAAAACAAGACTTGAACAGACTACAAACAATCATGGTTGAGAGCAGTGGTAGCAAATTCACTGACATAAATATAGAAATGTTGCCAGAGCTGTTGCCAACCATATAACTATGAAAATGAACTTGCAAAAGAGGCTTCTGATGATATCCAAAGCTACGATACTGTATGTTGCCCTTGGTTTGTGTCAGAAATGTTTGGCCTAAAGTGAATATGACAAGTTTTTACGGAATTAAATAATAAAAGCTATATCGAGTTGACACAAGCCTAGTTAGAAAGATATAGATTTATTTCCAGACAAATATGTTGTTAAAATGATTTTCGAAAGAAGGTTTCTAGAAAGTTATTGATTGAAACCGGAGAATGTAGGCATAGGTCAGCCCTTATCTCATTCTGCAGCAATTGAAATGTCTGGTCTTATCTTGTTCAATACATCCAATTTCGTTCTCCTTTTTTCATAAGATTGAGAAAAAAATCAGACAAATGTCAATCAATTGAGCATTTACACAAAAAATAAGAAAATTCTTAAAAACTTATTAATTTCTTAGCTATAAATGAGGATAAATATTTGATGAGAAGTGGCGTGAAATTTCTGGAAAGTGATTCATTGAATAAAGAGACTTGCCTACAATATTCTGCTATCTTTGTTAGAAATATCAAGCTTCAGGCTAAATATGTATTGTGTAGATAATAATAATGCCAGTTTTAACTTACGTTGAAAAAACTCTGTTATAATCAGTTGAAAAGCACTGTAAACATATTGAATAGAATTAAGATTTTTAACGACAACTATATAGGCTAATAATGAGAATAATGCTCTTAGTGATAAATGAAACTTTATTCTTAAAGCAGTAATTATTTAGAATAGATTCAATTTGCCCTCTACTGACTGATTACTTGTGCTTTATATTTGACCACAAGGGAATATTTGGTGGTTAGTCTCTGACACCCAGTTAATATGACTAGCGCCTATTTTCTGTGTCTCAGTATTGATTGTAGTTCTGTTGGCGTCAAGTTTTATTAGTCTGTCTTGTCACAGATAAGTCCGTCCATCAACTTAGAGAACTATTCTATCTTAAAAAAAATAGTCGTAAGGAGAAAATAAAGAGATTCTATTTGCTTTATTCAGTCAGACATTAAATGACTTCTTTAAAAAGCCATTTATTGTGAAAACAGTAAGCACTTTTTCCACTCAATTTGTTCTCCAATTTGAGAAAAGTTACAGCAAGTAAATTTGATTGGTTTCCTGTCTTTAAGTCAGTTTTGTCTTTTTCACAGTTCTATCCATCAAAGATGTGTTTAGGCTATATTTTTTAAATTTTGTGGGTTTTCACCATTTGTGGATTTTATTGGAATCATATTTGTCAGCAAGATAGGTGAGATTGATGGATCCTCGTCATTAATTCAAAATTAGAAGTTCAATTCATGCAATTGTCAATGAAGATCGGACTATTTCCAAACTTTTGGAGTAGGCTACATGTATAAACCCATTTCAAACAGATTGCCCTTTAAATGCTTAGGTATCTGAAACATGTGTCTGCCGTATCAGATGAGCTCTTTAACCCTTTCAACTCAAAAAGCCGGTGTACTGGCCCCTTCTTACTTACTATAAGGTTCTGTAGCACAGTGGTTAGCGCATCGTTCTTTACAAACATGACGTCATTTGCTTGGATACGAGGAAATGAAGGTTGTTATGTATGAGAGTTCGATCCCTGACCAGGGTGTGAAAGTCCGATGACCTTGAATAAGTCATCTTCACTCATAATTCCAGTCCACCCAGCTGTAAATGGGTACGGATAATCCGGGAAAGATCAATGCCAAGAGGTTTGGCCAAGGACCAGCTGGGAGATAGGATCCGCACGGAACCTAAGTTGTTATCCTTGTAAAATATAGATGTTTCTTTCTTTCTTTTTCTTTCAAGCCGGTAAACTGACCGTTGTCATTTGACGTCATATAACGTTAACGTAATACACTTAAAGAAATATTGCTGGGAGTTTAGGGTATACGTTTTAGCCAAAATAATGTCAGGGTTCAAAGGGTTAAATATCCTGGAAGATGCAGTTTTGGGAATTTTCAATAGCTATCCCTTTATATGCTTTTGTAATTTACTGATCATTTACTTTGAGACAACCAACCCTTTAGGGACCACAGTTTAACACCCTTTCAAGTGATTTCATTCCCAGTCTCTATTGCCTGTAGAGTTGGACGAGTGGAATATGTTATTGTTAAAGATAGAGAATAAGATAGTAATATCCTGATGTTAAGCACTTAACTTTTTAACTCAACAATCATGTTTTGTAAATGATACAGGGTTTCTTCAATATCTCTGCTAATTGATTATCTCTAGAGAAGAGAATATGAATACATGATGTATAGAAATGGAATCTGCCTGTATTGAAATTACACTGTGTGTGGTATCTAACGGCCATTTATCAGATTCTATTCTCTGTCATTTAACATGCAGTGTTGACGAATCAATGATTGAGATGTTAATTTGAGTGTTCTCTAGTCATAAAGTCTGATTTAGTCTGTTAAAATCTAACTGTCGTTATTTATTTAGCAGTCTTGATTCAATTTGGTAGAAAAACTATACCTAACCTTGTTTGAATTGACATTCAAAGTTACATTTTATTGCTCCTAAATGATGTATTGTTAGCTTTTAGTTTTCTATGGAGAAGTTTTTACATTTCAAAGACATCTATTGTCTTCTCTCCATTGACATTTGAAGAAAACAGTTTTAATTGGTGTTGTAGAAGGTGTTTTGGTCTGAAGAGAAGACTCTTACCGACAAACTTGTATTTTATCATCGACAAAAAATCCAAACCTTGGAAATCATTGTCCATTAAGTAATTTGTTGTATCACGGAAAAAATCTACATTACTTATATTAGTGATAATGGTTTAAAATTGGCAGGAAGGAAAATGTCTATAGAATAAGTGCATTTAAAACATTCCCCTACACCATATATACATTGTGAATGACATCGTGGACAATCTTCTCTTGAAAATATTCTCAAAATAAAACTTCACAATTGATTTTACAAACTCTAAACATAGAAGCAGACATATTTGTCTAAAATAACATTAGAATTCATCTTGAAGTTGCCTAGATGTTGAGAATAGAGAAAAAGTGTTGTATATTAAAATAGTTGTGATATTAATATAAAATCAATATGAAATGCTAAGGGCTATATTTTTACTTTAATTCAATATTGTGATACAATATAACTGTAGAAATATTGTACACCTATTGTCTTGTGGCTTAATGATACAAACGTCTGATTGTTACTAAGGTTTCTATTGTGACAATATATTGGTTCTAGGACAATTCCAATATGTATAAAGATATATTCAGTTTCCAAAGCTCATCAGTGAACTGTTTCTGGATATATTAACAGAGACCTGATTGTGAGTTGCGCTCCCCTTTTGAAAAATCCTTCTTTGACATATCCATCTTTGATCCTTTTTTGATACATCCTTCTTTGACACTTTCTTATTTTCCTCAAGAGTTTTGAATCCCCCAACAGTGACTTTCTAGGGTTATAAGCTGTAGATTTGAGACATTTTGTACATTGGGTTGTAAATTCAGTTTAAAAGTATTATTCAAATACAATATTTCCCCCTAATTATTAAAATGTTACGGGAAAGCAACAACAATGAAATGTATACAGAATTAAAGTACATGTTTTGATAATTGTTATAGGAAATACACTTTAATGAGTGTTATTCATTAAAAATTATTAAATAAAATCGATAAAGAAAAATAGATACGAACTTTAGGGTGTTATATATTTCTACAATAGTTTGAATGTCTATTATTTGTAATAAACATTACGTGATCAAGAACAATAACTCTTGTTTGATAGATTCAATAAGTAAATGATGAGATTGTATTACTTTAATTATCTTTAAAACTAATTACTTTTGTCAAGTTCTGTCATTATAATAAATATAATATGAGATATTCTAGAAGCTGTACAATTATATTTGTAATTTAATCATATTCTATTGAAATAACAGACCAGAAAGAGAAAAATATAGAAGAAAGTTGAACTAAACGAGAAATATGCCTTATTTAATTTTAAAAATGGATCTTGATTGTTAGAGGTTGTTCACCAGTTGTTTATTGTACTGAATTGAGTTTGTAACATTTATTCCTAATTTCAAAATTAGTGCATCTGCAACTATTACTCAATGGGTCCTATATTTATATTTCAATTCTTACAAATTACGAAACTACCTTGATAGAAAAAAAAGTGGTAATCTATAACTAGACTAAATATTTTTCTCTTTTGATTACCTTTTAATCCATTGTCATGACAACAATTTCAACCTTTTGATTCAGTACATAAAACAGTTGGTACTAGATCAAGCTAACTGGACAGTTAACATGTCCACTACATTTCTAGCGGTCAACATCAAAGGACTTTGGTGGCAAAACAAACTGACCACCCAGTTTGGTCACCCTACTATTGACCTTGGTTCACATTATTTGATGTGATACAGTTTGTAAGTAGTCGTGCCTTGAACACTTTTAGTTTGGAATATCCAACCATCAAAAAGGTTTTTTTTTTTTCAAATTACATAAGCATAGGTCTACAACATTTTGATATCCATCACACTTATATTAATTATGCAGTTGAAATATTTTAAGTGTCTGTTTCTATGAAATAGTAGCGCCTTCTAGATGGTGTCTGTTGTAATTGAACATTTGATCAAGGGAGATAAATTGAACTATTGGCCAATTTTTGGGGTCTGGTAACAATATTCGTATTAACCTTTTTATATAAAGGTCAAAATAAGATATTACTGTGTTTTTTCTGGACACATATCAATGAATATTTTCCGTGATGAAGAATATTTGTAGTGTGGATTGTTTATTTACGAGAAAAAGAAACCAGACTACAATATGTAATCAGATTCGGGGTAAAAATAATAAAGAATAGGCCTTGTCCCAACATTTTCTCATACCAGTATAACAAACAAAAACATCTTCATAAAGCAAGGTATAAAAATAATGAATACTATAAGAAATTGTTTCAAATAGTTCTCATATCTAATTTTTCTTGAATTGACAAAAAATGTATGTAAATATCAAGATTTTGAGGATAATTTGCAAATTCTGTCAATTCCATCACTTTTACGCTGATAATAGTGCATCACTGGATCACCGATTCATTTGCAGCTAGAATGGGCTGTGTGGCCATGGTGCTTTAATATTTTCACCTTTAACAACAATTACCTTTGTAAATTGACATTGACTGTTATTATGTAAGAAGACAATGGTTCGTGTGTTGAAATATATTTGATATTAAAACTGAGACAAGTTCAATATTACAATGTAAATAGTATATGTGTTATAAACACGGATTATGATAACACGATATCATTGATATAATCAAATTAATTAAAACTCGATTGACTAACAAATATACTGATAATTGATTGATGTGCTAATCTCTTTGAACAATGTTTGTGATAATGATATTATGCCGTCTGCCAGTTTACCTACACCTATCATGACAAGCAATCGTGTGAGTTTTTGTGTTGCACATGTATCTATGTTTATATAAGAGTATTACCTATTGTTATTAACCAGGTGAAATAACACGATTTATTGAAATAGATGTTCTAAACGTGGTGTTACGTCAAACCACACAGTTTTGATATCACCACAGGGGGAGATATTCAATTATTAGGTAATAGATAGGCGGAGTATATACAGGAAGCATCAACATACAGTAATCAAAAAATATCTTATATTTCACTAGCCTGCATATCATGAAGATTGGCCATTTCTGCTTCAGTTACAGAATTGATAGAATTGATCTTTTTAAATTTGTTTGAAACGCAATTTTAATTTGAACTAAAATTTATGCAGTCAAATTTGGCAACATGTGATCATGAACTGTCCAGTTTGAACAGGGCAGCATTAGTTACTACATCTTATACTACACCCCTAAATGTCGCTTAAGGATTATCTTATAGCAGTGGTTCCCAAACTTTTTAAGCGGTGGCCCAAATACACAAAGCTTCCAGTGCCATGGCCCCCTGTTTTATTCACAACTAGAGCAAGCAACTAAAACCTTACTCAGCAAAATATAGTTAAAGTTAAAAGTTGGGCTAGAGAAAAAATGACATACATCCTCATGCGCCATGGCCCTCCTGGTTGGGAACCACTGTGACTTATAGAATGGTTGGTTATAAACAACAACCAAACCAATAATCAGTGTAGACAATCTAGTAAATTTGGTGCAGAAAGTAGACATTCTTATCACTAACATCTAAGTACATGTAGGTTTGTGAATGCATTCACATGCAGTGATAAAATAAACTATAGTGTGGTTTTATTTGCTATATAATAGAGTTATAATCATTAAGCAAATAAAACTTTGGCAAAGTTTCTTTATATCTTGTTAAGATATTCTTCTTTTTTTCCACTTTGATGTTTATACTGCACCTTTTATCTCTAGATCCAGTTTATATTACCTCCCATATAACATTATCTACCATACTGATAGTCTAGATATAATTATTACTTATATTATTTGTTGTAATTTTCTTTTAACCACCACTAAGCATCTGTTGGTTTACAATTGTAACTTTCCATTAGTTTATAAAATTGTGTAGGTCGGGATATTAAGGGTGTGGCCATCCTGAATATTTCAATTATTGAAAAATCTGCATTTCAAAAATAGTATATATAAATAACACAAGTCTTCAAAACTATGCAAAAACAGAGAACATAGTTATCAAGAGGGATCTTTGTCCAAATACATAACATTATGTTGCCATTGACCTTTGGACTACCTGTGAGAACACAAGGTTATAAATGATAAATCAGAATCTATAATTGTTTGATTCAGAGTAAATATCTATAATCTAGATTGATCTAGATTGATTATAAATCTGATCATTGTCTCAGTGTAATACAGATAATAAAATCTCTAGAATTAAAGACTGTAAGATGATAATAATATGATTACTCTCCAACAACATCAAACACAATCTTATTCTAATAAAACTGACAAAAACTAACGACACAAACCAGATTTCTACAAGATGGCTGACTTGGATTAGTTATCAGGGGAGATGTCAGCCATTATTCTAATTTAACCAATTAAAATCAATGATGTAGGAAACATGAGAAATTAACGTAAATCAAAGTTGTGAGAAAACAGAGGCATAGGTTGTAAACTTGTAAAAGAGCCCAGCCATGGTTCCAGCCTTCTGGTTTTTGTCAGAATTCTTGTTGGCGGCAGAGGAATCTTTTGGCTCACTTCAAGTGGTTTCAAATAATGGCTTACTTTAACAGAATTTGAAAATCTTGTCAACACAATTACAAAATACATTTTAAAATGTTCATGTAAAAAGAAAGTTGCTGACAGAATGTAATAAAGATATTAAAGAAATAAATTTTGATGAAAGAATTTGACTAGCCAGTTTAAAACTGTGTAAACATTCAATTTCTGCTATGATTAGATAGGAGTTTTTTGCATGTCTTGACAGATTGAAAGCAAGTTGGCTGGAAAATTAACCAAGAAGGATATTTGAACAGCATGAAACTTCCATAGATCTGATACTAATATCCAAATGAAAACTATGGTATAAAATGGGTTTTAAATGTAAAATAAATGGTAGGAGATATGTATATATGATATTGTCAGCTACCACAGAGATGATCTATTTCAGATTGATTCTGATGGAGGCAGCATCCATGTTGTTTTCCCCAACAAATCTCAATCTATCATTATAATATAATGATCATTATCACAACCACTGCCTGTACACCTAATGATTTTTAGAAGATCTTTAGTTAACTAAATATTTACAGATTCCAGTGGCCATAAAGATAATTCTCAGCAATTACCTTAGTTCCCGTCAAAACATCATAAATTACATGTAAAAGGCAGAGGTCATAAGGTCATGATAAGACAAGGTTGTTAAGGATGGTGCAGTGATCTTGATGGTTGAATCTGTAATCAATGAATGGTGCATCGCCAGCAGTTATAACAAAATATTTCACAAAAATATGCTTCTTGAGGATTTTTAAATGACGTTGCTCTTTGGAACCGATAAGTAGGGACATGATTCAGACACTTTTGGACAACCCTTACACAAGTGTTATCTTACATATATTGTAACTATCTTAAGAGCCCTGTTAAAATAAATATGTCCAGACAGTAATAAAAACTTTTAAACAAAGACACTTTTACATTTTATTACTAAAAGGGGTTAATGAAAGTTAATGGGAAAGGGAACAGGTTGATGTTGACACACTCATTGTAAGATGCTGGTTCTGCATACTTGATGACTTTTAAAACTTACAGAACCCAAACTTTTTTAAATGGGTGGAAACAATGCATAAAGCTCATCCATCAGGGAACATCTTCTCAAATTTATCTATCCTACATTGTTTGATGTTTAAATTCTATCTATTTGCAGGAAATTATTTTAACCAGAACATCATCAGAAGAAAAATTAGGATTAACTTTATGTTATGGTTCTTTAGAAGATGAAATTACAGATATATTTATTAGTGAGGTAAGAACAGTTATTTGCCATTGAGTATTCAGCTAAGAATGAAAGTCCTTCAACAATGATCCAGAGTGATCATGATATAGGCCTACATTGATGTTTTAGAAATATTCTCCAAGACTATTTTCTCATCACCATCTAACACAAATTAGCGTGATGCAAGAAAAGTCCATAATGATGTCATGCCAAGGTATAGACATAGTTGGTAATAGATTGACATTATGAAGATGAGACCAATGATGACCAATAAGTAATGAATCATAGGTAGGGTAATTAATAAGATGAACTCATACAATAAGAAGATTGAGGTCTGTAAGCAGTATCCTAGTGATTACTAGTTAAATATAATGACTCACCTGTGTTTTCAAATAATCATCAGCTATTTCTTCTATCAACTAAGCTACTTATATAATACACTGACTAGATCATTATTGAGATAGGGACAGATTAAGTCACCTGTTTCTATATAATGAATATTGTTTAAGTGAAATAACATCAACATTTATCTCAAAAATAATTGGCAGTAAAGTTCATCTTAAGGAAGGAACAGAGTTATTATGTGTTAGATTATTTAACTAATATCACCTAGTAAGGCTGATCACTGTATAGATGATTAATCTCACCTGGTAGCTCTATCTTAATAAGATTCTCTACTAAGATCATTAATTCATTTATTCCATCTCATTACTGTCTTCATTAAGCTTGATTAATTAACTAAATAAAAACTAATCAATAAGTCAGTTTAATTCCATATGACTTGCAAATTCAATTGCAGATGTCATTCCTGATCTCAAACAGAATGTCTTGGAATGGTAAATTATTTAGATACTTTCTTTACCATTTACATTCTTATAATAGGTATATGTAATAAATATCTGTACAAGCATGACAATTCAGTTAATGACAAACTCAGAGGAACAGAAGGAGTAGGAGTTTAAGTAAAGTGACTATATTTGCAAAGCTTGCCAAATTATCAGTTATTATGGTCATCTTCTTGCCATGATTATTGTGGCATAAATGTTGTGAACGAATGCACAAAGATTGCTATCAGCTGTAGTTAAAGTCTAGATCATTTTATAATTTTTATCCAGAAAGAGGAGCTCAGCAGGAGAGTTACACCCAAGGGAGATAAAAATAGGGTAAAAAATATCCTTTGAGACAAGGAAAACAAATATTTGAAACAATTTGACAAGAACAATAGTGGTATCTTTTGACACTTAACAATATCATAGCAGGTAAAGATCACAGACAAAGTCTATTTGAACAATCTTCAAAGAAAACCCAGGACAATTACACCTGCTTCATATTTCAACAACAAACTGGACAATGTCCACTACATAGTTAGTCATGGTCAGCAAGTCATTTTAGTTGATGTAGTTTTGTACCAAACAATTTTCACAGTATGTCTTGTCCAATAGTGACTACAACATGATTTTGCTCAACCAATTGATCTGCTAAAGACCATGATTTTTATACAACCAAATCTTTCTATCATTTGAAAATGGCAATAGATCTGAACTTTATGAAGTTTTTAATTTACTATGGTACATCATGACTTTAAATTTGTCAAAAATTATAAAATACTAAGCAAAAACTTCAGTAAAAGATATGAAGAAAGATGGGCAGTAAGATAAACAAAACGATTGATCTCAACAGTTTTTTTTTGTTGCATTGCATTGATAAGTGCCCAATTAAATTTGGCTAGTATACACTTTTAATGACTTGAATGTTTTAATGAAATTCGGGGTTCATCATTGCCATTGTTTCTTAACCTTGAAACATTGTAAGCTATTAATGTTCAGCTTAGTTTATGTCCAGTTGATGGCCTGAGTGAGTTGAACACCAGGAAACAAGAAGACAAGTCAATAACAATTTCCTACATATTGACATGTTGAAGTCAAAGTCATTTCTATCTTCCTTATAATCAATGTTCTTCATTGGAAGTTGTCCATCCGGAAAAATTACTTCCCTTGCCCTGTAATCATGTAAACAAATCAACTGATTAAATAGATGTTAACTGATTTCTTCATTCGGACTTGTTAACAGATTGTAAACATGTTTTCATTTGATTGTGCTACTGAAAAATGTTATTTCCGCATTACTTTGACTTTTTCATTGGCTCAAGCAGGTGCAGAAAAATAGGACTTCAAACTTATTTCATTTTGATCACCTGATGAAGCCAGTGCCTCGACTAACACTGTGACTAGGCGGCAGCGCTGCCGCGTAGTGGCGGTATTCTGCCGCCCAGTGAACACATAAGTTAGTCCCAGTCGGCAGTCCTATATTGTTAAAATATCGCTAGAAATCGAAATTCTTTAATGTAAAATATAACTAACACAACATAACATAAACTAGAACCATGAATGGTACCATGCAGTGCGCATCCGGTTTCGTCCATTGGTGAAAAGTGACATCTTTCAATCCATGATGTCAGGTTTACAGAAGAAAGCTTGTTTTACATTAAAATGCAGAAGGTACAAAATTTTAAAACGCACAATTTTGAATTCGGTAGTGAAAAGTAGAATAACCAGTTCACACACGGTAGTCAAAAGTGAAATAAACATTTCATGTTCGGTAGTGAAAAGTCATCTGATTAAAAAAAAGGCGTAATCACAGTTTGATATACATCAGTGGAAAACGCATATCACAAAATTTCTAAGATTTGTAAATAAGTTCTAAAGTGCAAGAAAGGACACATGAAAGAGCCAAATCTCAATTTAGAAACGGACTTCACAGTATTCATACTTCTTAGTTTGAAATACAGATCGAATTTTATCAATACATAATTCATTCAAAGAAAATATATATTAATGTTTCTTTTAAACAGTTACAATGTAAAAAAAAGTACATTAATGATAACGTATCGCCCAAACGCAAGTTAATGGGAGAGGACGATCGCCCAAACGCAGCTTTATGTCAAAATGTAGTACTCTCCCTTCAACTGAAATTTGAATTTAATATTTTACAAGCAGATGGAATAACTAATTTTCAAAATTCAAAAGGCGCTATTTTCATTTAAAAATATTGTGTTGTATATAATTGAAAAAGTAGATTTAGCATAATTAGATTGTGAAATAATTTGTGACGTACATGAATTAGGTCACGTGTCAGAGCTCTTTAAAGCTAAAAACTGCAATTTTCAAATGGATATAAAACCGAAAGTAAACTTCGGAAAACCTAAATGAAAGTATCCGTGCATAGGTAACATTAATGCCAATGAATTTTTTCAGGTCACATGGTCACCGAAGGTCAAGGTCACGAGATATAAGCCTTTAAAATTTTGACAATCACTGATTTATTTTAACCGGAAATTAAAATGAATCAGAATTGAAATTCAAAATTCGGCATCTCATGTTTTGGTAGCAATTGACTGTAGATTCCATAGACATCTTAATTATGCACATTTCATTACACCATAAGGCCCCATTTTGCGTTTTATGAAAATATACCATTTCAAGATGGCGACTGATCTGTTACATCCGGGTCAAATTTTATTATTTGTATACTTCTGTATAACAAACATACTGCAAAAAGAATTTTTCGAATATCTTCAAAATTCCGGAAGTTGAAATTTTAACTTTAAGAGCAAATGACGTCACAATCGGAAGTGATACAAAAATTTTGAAAACATATTTTTGTTCGATATCAGGATGTCTATCTATCTGTAAGTTTTCAGAACGATCGAAATGAAATTTGAAAAAAACACGCACAGTTTCAATGGAAATAGGCACAAATTTTTCAAACTTTAAAAGGCGGAATTTTTATTCATATGTATTGTGTTGTATATCATTGGAAAGAGCAGACAGAACATAGTAAGACGGTGAAAGAAAATAAGACACATGTAAATTAGGTCACTTGGTAGGGCTGTTTAAAGTTTAAAATTACAATTTTCAAACGGCTATTAAACCGGAAGTAACCAGTGGGCATCTGAAAACAATGTGTCATTGGATACATCTAATCAACGGCAATAACTTTTGTACAGGTCACTAAGTCACAAAAGGTCAAGGTCACAAAATATGGGCCTTGAAAGTTTTGACAATTATTGATTTATTTTTAACCGGAAATAAGAAAAGTTCAGAATTGAAAATTAAAAATCGGCTTCCCATGTTTTGGTCGCAGTCGACTGTAGATTGTATAGACATAACAATCATGCAAATTCCATAACACCCTGAGGCCCCATTTTGCGTTTTATGAAAATATACCATTTCAAGATGGCGACTGATCTGTTACATCCGGGCCAAATTTTATGATTTGTATACTTTTGTGTCTACATAACAAACATACTGCAAAAAGAATTTTTCGAATATCTTCAAAATTCCGGAAGTGATATGGAAATTTTGAAAATTGCTAATTGTTTGCAATCAAAAGGTCTATGCATATGCGAGTTTTTAGGTCGATGAAAATAAAATTAAAAAAGTTGAAAAAATGGTCAAAAAAGGTGCTCCAAAAGTCAGCGACAAAGTTTTCAAAGTGGATGATTTTAAACACCTATCTTGTGGACAATCGATTAGCGAATGTAACAAAGAAACTCCGATCAAAATCGGTTGAAAAACAATGGTGAAAATGGTAAAAAACTTAAAATGGGTTTTTCTGTCATACGTCATTTCCGGTTAAACAAAAAAACTCCATTTTACATTCGCGTAACACCGTGCAGTTAGATTTAGTAGGTGATAATTTGAGATATTGTGTGATATGTTCCCTTCATACCGAATTAGAGTGACCAGAAGTAGACAAAAAAAAAAAAAAAGTCATTTGCAAAACAATGCAGTGCGTTCGAAGAATCGAACGCACTGCAATAAGAACAATATGTTGTTTTAAACAACGGCATGATGTCTGTTTCACTGATAGCATTTTCGGCGATCTAGTTTTCAACTTTGCCTGTTCAATTAACTGCCGCCCAGTAACAATTTCTTAGACGAGGCACTGGATGAAGCTTAATTTGAATCTTGCTGTAACAAACTTAGATAGAAGTATAATGCTTCTGTCATTCATCACCAACTATCTTTCCATCTTTTTCATTCCAACTTGTCATGGGATGACAAAATATGATGAACCACAATAAATGTGGTATATGATGCACTACCCACTTACAGACTTATCTTTATAATCTTGATGTTAACATGTTACAAATATAACTCATTTGTTATCCAAAGACAGCAATAATTAGATTGAGAAATTGCTATAATTTAAGGGGTTATACATAATGGACAAAAAATTATTCTGTCCTGTAATGTAACAGATATCTTGTGGAATAAGCCAAGCATTCCTTGTGAGTTTAATAATCTATTTTATCACCTGAATTAATGTGATTCAAAGAATCAATTTGATAATGGATAATAAGTGTGATACTTCATTTCACGAAAATTTTAGAAAGTTTAGAATTGTCAAGCAAGTTTCCTTTATGAGTGATACAGGTTGGTGGGTCTTGCACTAAAGCAACATATAAATAACTGGTATTCATGAGTCTAAAAGTTGTGAATATCATCATATATGGCCTTACTAATCTTCTGTCGAGACTGTCTTAAGTTTGAAGATGTCATCATTCTTCAATCCATATTTCAGTGAATTCAGTCAGTCTTCAAGCCACCATTTATCATTGATTGGGCAATTTCCTTCAAATCACAAGCCTCATATCTTCCAAATTTATTTCTTCCCATAGGCTCTAAATAACCTAACATGAGTCACCTCCATTTTGTATCTAATTTTTGTGAGTTCTAACCAGATAAAAAGTTAAAAATGGCTCCTTAAGGAATAAAAGTGATATCTTTTTAAGCGAAGATTGACAATTTATGAGACAATTTATTTTGATAATTTTTCTATTATTGTTTATTGCAAACTATATGTCATTGTAAAAAATTTAAATCACTTAAATATCTTCTTTCGATTGTCAGTATACCAATGACTTCTGCTTACTGACCTTCAATAAACTTAAAATATATTGACTGAATTTACATCAGGAAGAAGAATACAAATATGAATTTAATGACTAGTACTGTCTAAAAAGATATTTATTTATTTGTAGGTCTTAATAAGTACAATTTCCAACCAACCGTTAAAGTATTAAATATATAGAAAAATCCCAGACATTTTTATGATTGTACAGACTGAAGAGCAAATCTTTTCTCCACCTTATCTACATGGAATTAGAATTTACAGGAGATTCGCCTGATTTCTTTCCATAAATCATAACACTAATCTCATCAACTGAGCTATATTTATGAGAAAAAGAACATATTACAAATTACTTTATCGAAAAATTGACCAGAATTATTGACTTTGCCTCATTTTTTACATAAATTAATCAAAAGGTAATGAAACAATGTTCTTGGTTGTTTTAATATCTGTAATGTTACCATCCATCAGATAGCTAAGGGAGATTACTCTGTCAAAATTGATCCAAAGAACATTATTTACGAGAGCAAGCCGACCTTCATCATATAAAAACAAAATCGAGTAATTATCATTTATTGATCTCCATAGCAACCTAGAAAAAAGTTAGAAATTTAGGGAAAAAATAAGGATGATTATTGTAGACTGACAGAATCAATGGAGAGTAAAAACTGATGAGAAAACTAGTCTGATATAACTAATATATAGACAGTGGTTGGTTTATATCATATCAATTTTATAAAGTGAAATCATCTTGAGCTTCTTAACTTCCAGTATGATGAATATGCTCATTGTTCAGGAACACCTGATACCACTCTGTGACCAGGTTACGCAATACTGTACTTTAGTATAAGTAATGCTTAGTCAGCATATTTCGAAGTTTCTACCATTGTAAGAACAGTGTGTCAATCTTAGACCATGCTCCATATTTAAGCCGAAGCCTTTAGCATGATTTAGCATCAGAATGTGATCGAGCTTGTGTTTTGATTGACTGATGGAATCTAGCCCTGTATCAACTAAACCATTTTAATTAGAAGTTTTATGTTCATCATCATGCCTGATTTACTCCTCGATAAAACTCAACAAGTTGGAATACACTCATTGATCTTGTGATATGACCTCCCAAGTCAAAGTGAACTAGGAAAATCTATCATATTGGATTTTTTACTTAACAGCTATTATGTGGCTAGTTAGATTGATGAAATGTAATTCAACATACATAACCTAGCTTATATTGATCACTGCAGCCACCATGTGACTAATATAGTCCCTCCGGAGAAGTGGAGGATTATTGACAAGTAATTTGTAGTGATAGGTCTGTGTTTTCCCCCAGGCGTATGAACACGATACTATACACTGTAGGCAAGTCTCATTGATTAGTAGTACTCTTTACCAATTGCATTACTCGTATTTGTCTTAAAAAAAATGAAATAAGATTATTTGATTCTGAACTTTTATCAATTTCATTAGATTATTTTTTCATTTTGTCCAGATAAAAAGGAAAAATCACATAACATAGCAAAAACTGAGACCTACCGGTTCCAAATTCATTTATATCCATGTGTTATCTACCTATGAAATCTTGTTACCTTTTCTTAAAAACAGAATTAAATAAAAGTCAGAAGTTTTAGGCTGGATACAAACCAAGCCCCAATGAGTGTGTTGGTCAAAAACTTTGTACAGACATTACTTTACATCATTTTTGACCCTGTATACTAGATAAAGTTGGAGACATCTTGCTTCCACTAATTTGGTAACAGTTCTATTGAGTAGATTATCAGTTATTGGAATTAAGCAACTGAGAACATAGATTCATTTGATTTTATCTGAAAGGTTTCTAATATTGTTAAAAGTAAAGTTTTTCTGCGAACTTGACATATGTCTGACATATTTTACCTCTAACTCAGAAGATTGTTTACACTATATTCTCATCCTCACATTCTTGTTGCATGTGGCCAACATGTTCTTCTGTCTTCTTTGTTTGCTCTAGTTTAAATTTCCTACACTAAATACTATTTTACTACAAGTCTAAATGTTATCCTGTAAAATGCAAGGAAAAATATTTCTTTTGTCTTTTGAACCACATCTAACAGATCAGCTGTGGTTTGGTGTTTACCTAGTTATATAAGGAAAATGTTGAAATGTATTTTAAAGACAAGATCATAAATGTCAATATCACATCTGGTTATGCAGAAATATACTCACTGACTCCTTATGCCCCATTATTATTTAAGAATACCGTAATGATTCTGAGTACTTTATTTTGGCTAAGGGAATATGCCTACATTGAACATTATTTATGCATCGAGATCATGGACAATAAAATATCATCTTTTTTTGAATATATGTTTATGTATATTCCGATAACAGGAATCATTTGAAAGCATTATAAAATGACATGGATATATGATTGTATATTTCAGGTTGATCAATGTAGTATAGCTGGTAATGATGGTAGAATACGAGAAGGTGATCAGTTATTACAGATTAATAATGTTGACGTTCACTGTCGAGATCAAGCTATTAAATTATTTGCTAAACAAGGCTCTGATATAGCATTAATAGTAGCGAGACCTCATTTACAGGTATGTGTTAGCTTTAACTCTTATACTTTACAATGGACGTTCATTGGAAGTCGATTCCTTGGTTTGTCTGTTTGGTCATTAAATAGTCATACATGCTTAAGACAATGCTCTTGCAGTTTCTGATAAAAAAACAACCACATCAATCTATCATCAGGTCTCATTTTACTATTGTTGGATATTATATGAGATTAATTATTGGCAGTAAAAATCTTATATAATAAAGAAAGAAATCACAGTCTCTGAAAGTATTGGGGTTAAACAAGTTCACCTTCAGTATGTTTTGTATGCTACGACAAGTAACGATCACCTCTACAAGTAACGATCACCTCTATCTGAAAATCAAACATCAGATGACCTTCAGAAGCTATATTTGACCTTGTATTAAACATTAATCAAACATTATATAGCAGGTAAAAATACTTGATGATCTTGTCTTGATGAGTTTACCAGTACTTCCATATCAATATCATTCACCTTTTTCAAAAACATCTGCCAGATTGTTTGACGAATTGGACTCAAATTAAAGGGCAATAACTGCCAAAAAAGTAATTACCTAACGCCCATGTTTAAAAGTTATAAATAATATATTTGATGCTAGTATTTTAATAACATTTTTATCGTCATAAGATATGTTTTGGCAAATGTTCTGAAGAAATCTGAAATTTACCTGTTCATGTTTTTAACGATGTAATAAATTTGATTATCCAGTAGATTTTTGAAGTGGTATTAATATGTCTTGATAATCATCACTACTTTAAACAACATCAAAACAATCTTCATCATACTTCTGCTAAATCATAGATAGAATTTCTTTCATTTGAAATACATACTCTCTGTGGCTAGACGTTTACAGTTTTTTCAATGAATATCATGATCCTGTGGTTGAATTAAACTAGTTACATTACATTATTATAGCCATTTTATAACTGCCATTCCTTGACATGTTTTCATTTGAATGACTCAATTTCATGAAATGTTTATTTTGAACAATATTTTTTAAATATTCCTGTTTTGCTTTTAAATCTGATAAAGGTCTTCAAAATGAGAACTTTAGTGTAAACAAGGATTCTAATCTGTTATGGATGGACTGTGCTGAAATTATTTTTTCAAATGAGTAAAGTTTTTGATAAATGATGTTCTAAAAGAAGTTCATCTCCACTTGCCCCAATGTTGGCCATGAAATTACAAGGCACAATGATGTCCAGGTTTTGCGGTTCAAGTTTCGCATTTTAGTAAGAACCAATATCTGTTAGATTGTATTCTTTTCATGCCAATAGATACAATCACAATCAGTGTAGTCAAAATGTCTGAAATGATGAGGAATTGTTTTTAGTAAAGTTAGTTCTGTATTATTTCTATGTGAAGTAAAGATAAATATTAGTGTTTGAATACACTGGTTTACTAATTAACTAGTTAACAGAAATTTACTCAAACTTCACATTATCTATATTGTTTTTATTAACCCTGGTTATTTTAGTCAAACTCTGACAGAATGGTGTCAGTTTTTTGCAAGTGTTTGGTATTGGTTGTGTGAAGTAAGGAGAATTTGACCTGTGTTCATCTGAGATATTGTTTTCTTTCTAAATAATGTTTCTAGTAATACTTGCTGTGTTAACCATACATTGGTTTGTGTTGGTGAACGACTACAAGATAATTATTATTTTACATGAAACTCTTCTGGCACCTTTACAGAATTACTGGAATATATTTTTGGTTTAGATATTGCTTTGTATGATCAAAATTTATTAGCAATATCCACATCGAAATTATTAGGTTAATGACATTCTATTTCACAAAACTGAAGCAAGAATACACTGTTTCAGTACTGCTGCAGATTGGTGTGTGCAAAATGCCAAAGGTGCCTAGTCCCTTCAATAGATACTGCAAGACCTAAGATCAAGAACCAGTATCATCATGATTAAGGTGTACAGTTTGTCTAAGACAAATTGTTAGCTATTGCAGCCTATTTTGTGTTCTGAATACTGATTTTAAGTTACGTACATCAGACTAAAAGACTATCCCTTCAATATGTACATTGCCGCCAGAAAGAGCTAAGAAGTTATATGTTCAAAGAACAATTTCTATGTTTTTGTCATTTCAAGTCAATGTTGAAAAGATAAGAATAATCGCATTATAAACCCAGCAAATCAAATGCATTATAGAGTCTTAGAACTAAGCCAGACTTGAAAGATATGATATCTGTATGGATATAAGAGGTACATTATAAACAAGACTGAATGTTTTCTGGTATTATCAAGACTTATCTATTGGTGTACAATTCCATTATATAGTTGAGAAAAACTCTCTTAGCCTGGTGAATTGATGAAGATAAGTTCTCTGCTATGTTGACATTATGCAGTAGGATTTAATTGATAAGAGCATGATTAAATTAGGTTATAATATATGAGTGGTTGAGGTAGAAAGATAAAGATAAAAGAATTTAGAATATAAATAATATGAAGTAATAAGATAAATATTAGAGTGTAAATATAATAATAATACCTGTATTTATAAGATTATTCTACCCTTCTCTCAAGATATAAACACCTCGTAGAGTTTCTTGTATACCAACTACTCCAGAATAAAGTGAAATGACCTTTGACTGTGAAGGTTATGATGTTGCAATCTTGAATTCTGTTAAAAATCTACCTCAGGCCTTCTCAATTAATTTTTGTAAAGGGCCAAATGCATTTTATTTAAAAAATGTAAGGGCCAAATAGAGCTTAATTGGCATAGGCATTCTCAAAGGCCTGATCTACCTAGTGAGAGGCATTTCCCGGTGCTTCCATATACATCTATTAAGATTAATCTTTTTGTGTATTTCTAAAAAAGCAACTAAAAAAGGAGCAAAAACAAACAATTTTAAATTCAGTAAGGCAGGGGAAGGTCTTTTTTGTGGGACTTTGCTTCCGAAATGGTTTTTTTTTTTCGTTTTTTACACAGGGCACACAGCCTAAACTGCAACAGTTGCAGCAACCTTTTAACAACTTCTGAGGTCCATTTGTGGAAGGGTACTTAATGAATATAAATTGGAACATTTTTGCAAAAGTGCAAGTTGCACATTGCAACATCAGTAAAAACAGGTTTTTCGGCGCTGGAAGCTACAATTATGGGCCGATTTTGCTCGGGTTTTCATTTTTGGAATCTGTGACTAAATTCAGATATCATATGAGTTCAAAAATTTCAAATATCGAAAATTCGTACATCACATCTTTTAATCGAATTTCGATTTTTTGAAACCTTTTTCGAGTCTTTGTACGATTGATCTGCTATTTTAATAAAAAAGTTTTATCAGAAATGTTAAACGAGTGACGTAGTCGAAATTTTCACTTCACTTCCGGTTTGAATGGAAAATCGATTTAAAGTTCCGGTTGAATAACTTCCGGTGAAATTTAAATATTTCAACGAAATTATGCAGATGGGTAGCCAAAGTAATTCTATGGCCGATTTTAAAATAAAATTTCACCCGCAAGTGGAACTTTGACCGCCATTTTGATTTTCCTGAAACATTCCATATTTTATTCAGCCAATTTGGCTGAACCGAATTTCAATATTTTGGTATTAAATGAAAGAACATAAAAATTAGAGAAAACGCTTGGAAGTGGATTTTCGAATTTCGAATTTGCTTTTTTGCAAATTGAAGTTGAATTTTTTCAATTTTTGATGGCTCATATCTCGTGACCTTGACCTTTGATGACCTTGACCTTCAGTAGGTCAAAGGTCATCGACCTTGGCTACCAGATGATACTTTAATATTTGACCTCCGATATCAACTTCCGGGTTTATAGCTGTCTAAAAACAGCAAAATTGACAACTTTGGACTGCTCTAGCACGTGACCTAATTCACTTAGAGACTTATTTTTTTCAGATTCTGAATGTGATTCACGAGTTCTTTCGAACGATATATCACAGTAGCTTGAAATATAAAATTTGAATTTTTCTATATTTTGCAATTTGGAAACCTTAACTCGACTTTTTGAAGTTTTTGACATTGATATATGCATATCTCGTGATCTATAAGATATAGAAGCTTCAAATTTGAAACATAATTTGAACAGACCCCTTACAGATGTATGAATCAAAAAATATTGACGTGGGCGTGGCACATCCGGGTAAAATTTTCATTTTGTTTAAATTTTGTTGTCTGGAAAAAATATATATAGAATTCAATTTTTTTGAAAAATGCTTCTGCATACACTTACCTCATTACTTAAGCTCAATTATATCAAAATCTCAGATGTTTCGGTTGAATAGTTCAAAAAAGGGAACAAGGTTTAGGAATTTCAAAATTTCCGATAATAGATTTTGACCATTTTCGACATTTATGATTGTATATCTCGTTAACCAATGGATGTAAAGCTTTGAAAATTTAGGCATTAATAGATATTAATAATAGAAATAAAGTCACATCAAAAAATCTGACGTGGGCGTGGCACATCCGGGGAAATTTTGTTTTTGTTAAAAATTTGTTTATCTAAAAAAAGGTAAAGTTTATTATTTTTTCAAAAAAATGACCTTGCATACAGTTACAGCATTGTTTTATTCAGCTTGTGTTAAAGGTTTATTGATTTCGGTTTAGTAGTTCAAAAAAGGGAACAAGGTTAAAAAAATTATTTTTTTCCGGTTTTGACCTTGACCTTTGTTGACATTGACCTTTCTAGGGTCAAAGACCTTTGCTACCAAATGATACTTTAATATTTGACCTCCGACATCAACTTCCGGTGTTATAGCTGTCCGAAAACAGCAAAATTGACAACTTTGGATTGCTCTAGCACGTGACCTAATTCACTTAGAGAGTATTTTTTTTCAGATTCTGAATGTGCTTTACGAGTTCTTTCCAACGATATATCACAATTGATTGTGATCTAAAATTTGAATTTTTTATATTTTGCAATTTGGGAAATTTTCGTTCAGGTTCGTTTTTTTTTTAAATTCCCTTTAGCAAATTTGCACATTTGCAAAGTCCCACTCTGTGCCACGTGTGGCTCTAGTTTATTGTTTTTTTCAATGACATTGAATGAATATGTTTAATTGTGTTAAGTAAATACACAGTAAAAATATTTAACCTTGTGGGTAATTATAAAGTTATTTCATTCACTAATAGATTACTTATTTAAATAAAGCAAACTAACTGGTTTTATTAGAGAATTGTTATTTTAATCTATAATGACATTGGTATGTCTCTGAAGGAATTGCTAAATATCTGATCAGTGTTTATATAACTGTACCTCCCTGTTGTCCTCAGATCTATTGGGTCTATCCATGAATCATTTAAGTCTGCTTCTTAGTTTTGGCGTTCACTTCCAGCAGATGCTGATATCGAAAACTAGGTAGTTGTTGGTAGTGGTGAAGTTGGTAGTTGGATTGTTTTGAGATACTATGTGCATCCCCCTTTATATTCCCAATTGTCTATGCTTAGTTTTCTCTCTTCAAACTACATGGAGAAGTGTTTTGATTTGACTAGTTTAACTCATGAAAACAACAACACATTAAATATTAAAAGTACTATATATTGGAAGGCCAAATACTGATGACATTAATATAGATTTGTTATAAGAGTTGTGATTGATAAGTATAGTTGAAATTCTTACCAATGCTTGTTGAACTGGTAGACCTAGTCTTTGATATCATCAATTATTTAATTTATATAGAAAATTTACACTTTTACTATAAAAAACATTGTTACTAGACTACACTAACATATTTTACATTGGATTGTGCAGAGCAGGTAGTTTGTTATAGTTTGACTTTGTACATTTCTAACTGTGAAACTGTAATTGTGTAATATTTACTAGTCAAAGATTAATCTTATATGTTGTATATTTTCCAGTGTGAAGATGCGTTTATGGAGAACATGGTATTGGATGATTTACATATGGATTTATTAGAAAAACAACATCATGATAATATGCATTTTATGGCATCCATGCTAGTCAGGGTAAGTTTGATATTAATATCTTAAATGGAGTTTTCTTCTTCATAAATTAAGAACTTGCATAGCTTATTAATGCTTAACAGAACATGCCAGGGAATAGTCGCTTCTTGTGTACAGAGTTGATTTTCTTTTGATTTTGTTCTTTTGTTTATTTATAAATGTCCTTTTTTTTTATTTCACCTTGATTAAATCTAACATTTGTTAACTTGTTCTTAATGATCACTTTAAGTCTGGATCCATGTTTGACTTGGATGGTAGCCATCTTTGATTCTTTGAATCAAAGTTGTTCAAACATGAAAGGAATCATTTGTTTCCAACTTGATTACACAAAGATCTGTATATATTTATTTTGGCTATTGATAGTTTGAATATGGTACTGAAATCTAGTCTTCTGATTGGCAGTTTATTTACCAATGTAAATCAGTTGGTAAAAGATAATTGTTATGTCTGAATATTTTTCTGGTTACGTACATTTTCCAATCAGACACACGTCCTTGTGAATCAGTAATTCTAGTTTTTCACAACAATATATTCAAATATAATCTTTCTATTCACAGCGCAATCTTGATGAAGAAGGTGGTACCACTGATACTGCTACTACAGAGAACTCTTCTAACAAACAAGATAAAGATAGTGGTGTAGGACGGACAGATGATAGTATGAAAAATGATGAGAGTTCTGAACAGGTAATGATCTTCAATGATTCATGAAATACTCAATACATATATGAAATATTCATACCCAACTGTTATTATACCGTACCATAATATGTTTATCAAGAATTAATCATTTTTGAAAATGTTTTCTTATAAATTTTCTTTGTATCTTTCAGGAAACTTTTGATGCTGACTGTGTCACACCACCAACTAAAATGAAATTTCGAAATGTTGTTGGTGAACATCATCATAGCAATGAAAGTTTTACATCCAATGATCCTGAATATGTAAATAATGAAATATCTGCTGAAGCTTGCGATAAATTTCGTCAGGTTCTGGAGAATAGATGTGGTACCAGTAGTTCAGAAAATTCACCAAGAAAACAGTGCTTACGGAAGGACTCTGAGAGTAGTCTTGAGCGTGAGTTGTCCATGTTAAATCAAGAAATGGAAGAGATTCAGTTTGAATGTCAGGAGATTGTTCACGCACATCTAAAAGAACAAACTAAATTCATAAAACAAGACACTCAGAAATCCCCGCGTATTGTACCTAGAATGGGTACTCGTTTAGATTACATGAAACAGATGCAGGCTATGGACTTGTCTGATTTCTGGATTCGTCGTGGGGAGGTATCAAATATGAGAATGGGACAACAAATCAATCGTCAGATGACTGACAAGGAAAAAGACACATCGACAACTAGTGCTTATAATACTGCTGAAAGTTGTCGTAGTACACCTCTTACCTTGGAATTAAATCAAGCTAGTGATGAAGGAGAAAAGGGATTTAAAAATTCTATGTTGTGTTTAGCTGTGAATGTTCCTTCATCAAGTGATACTGAAAAACAAACTCAAACCCCAACTAAACCACGTGATTACTCTAGTGATGATAGTGGACATGGTTTGGGAACTCTTCCTAATCCTAAAGTATGTGTTAAAGACAGTAAGATGCCAGAGAAGGTATCTATGGGTGAATCATTACAAGATTTATACATGCAGTATGCTGATGTCATGTATACTAACCGTGCCAATCTTCAACACACTATTGCTGTTCAACAAAAACTCTTTCAACAGCAGATAGAACAACATCGTTCTGGGGTACGATCAGCAGCAGTGACACCTAGTGGCAGTAAAGATCTGTCTGGTGATGCTAGTAAATCCCCAAACACCAATTCAGATGGTGCTATGGAGTGGGTTGTCAAAAGACGCCCTGATGGTACTAGGTATATTACTAGACGACCTGTTAGAAATAAGCTCTTGAAAGAAAGAGGTAAGAAAATTCATGATGAAAGACAAGGAATGACAACAGACGACGATGCTATGAGTGAAATGAAAACTGGGCGTTATTGGAGCAAGGAGGATAGAAAGAAACATGTTGAGAAAGCTCGTGACTACCGTCGTAAGAAAGAAATCCTTCAAAAGGAAAGAATGGAAACCTTGAAGGAAGCTGAAGAGAAAAAGGAAGTGAATATTGTTGAACTTAGTCATCGTAAAATGATGAAACATAAAAATAAAAAAGTTTTAGATAACTTTGTGACAGTTCAGGAAGTATTGGCTCATGGTAGTCGAGTACCTGAGGGAAAGGGAGGTAACCCATTATTATCGGTAACTACTGTGTGATGTGTCTATTATTAGTAACAATGACTTGTGTAAGAATTATATGTATATTTGTTGATATAGTGGGCTATGAAATAATATTTATTGTGAACAATATTTGATGAATATTTGCGGCCATTGAAAATGTACCATAGCCAAAGAATGCATCTGTCCAGTTATCATGGGACGTCCACTTTTAGATACAAATTTTACATGTTTCGAGTTGCTTAATATTTATGTTAAAGTGGGTGTTAAAAATAGTAAAAAACATTATGTGAATACTGTATTCTAATTGGTGCAAATATTGGTCTTTGTGAATGACAACTTATGAGGCCATGTGCTTGCCTTTATTAAGTCGTATGAACGTGCATATATATGTGGCATACTTCTGTGACCGGTGGTGCCCCCTGCTGTGTGCTTTTTGAACTTTGATATAAAAATGTTGTATTGTTTTCACCACAGACTTGGCAACACCTCATCAACTATGGTTATATTACAGATTTGAGAATTTTAACCGACTTTATAAGATGTACATTTTATTTCACAAACTTTTATCAAAGTGATTGTTTTTATGAAGATTTTTTGATAATGTTATTCATAAAAGATGAATATCTATTTGTGCAGTGCAATACCCAATCCATATTCATAGCAATGATGTTAATATTTAAATATATATTATTATGATGTACTTTGGTCAAATATAACTCTGTTCTATGAATGTGTAGCTGTTTTCATTTTATTCAATAGAAATGTCTGGAAAAACAATTTATTATGAATCGTTCTAGACATGGCTAGGCATTAATGAGATATTTTTGTTAATGAGAACTTTCTTTACCAAAGTACATCATTTGCTATTCATTAATCCATATAATATACATTAATATGATAAATATATATATATCTTGTAAACAATTGATAAGCTATTTTATGTCAGATTGTCACGTCAGCTCTTCTTTATAATTTATTTTTCATGCCTAGCTTTGTTTCCTTCGCCTTTGAAAAACTATAAATATATGATGATTTCTGCCTTTGAAACGAGAATAAAAGAATAAGTGATTTATCTATTAATTGTCTCTTAAACAAAGTAATTGCTTTCAGGCAACAATTAAGCTTGTGTACGACTACATTTAAAAACAATTTGAATTTAAGTTATTTTGTCTGAGAAATTTTTATTGAGTCTAAAGTAATTTTTGATAGGATGGATATGAGTATTTAGTGTTGTTCGAGAAAACAACAAATGATAAATATCCTTGCTATAGGCCTACATAGCCTATTTCATTCAGGTAAAGTGTTCATATCAATTATCCCTTCTAATTAAAGCTTTGTTTCAATAAATAATGAATGTATAGAAATATTCTTCTGTTCGCTATGAGTGGTCATGAATCATGAAATAAATTATTGTTTTGTATTCAAAATGCTTTTTTATTTAATTCAGTTATCCTCTGTAAAGACTAGCATAATATATCACTTAACATCTGAAATGGGTCTCTAGTCCAGATTGTAGATTCTTGGTAGAACTAAAATTCTAGCCTTCGCTAACATCTCTGAAAGTCACCGGATTTATTGGACCTTAGAGCATTTGGAATCTATGACTATCAGTTCTATGGCATTGATATGATCTGCTAATGTCGACTTAAAAGTAATCTGCACATATCCTTTTATCACCAGCCACTCTAAGAGAAATTCCGATATGAATCTTACTAATTCAGTTCTAGCGAGACTTTTTGTGTGAACTTGTGAAAAGACTGAGCTAATGTTGAAAGTATTTAGAGAGCAACAACCAATATGCTTGTTTAAGATGAAGTTGAAAATCAAGAAGCATCGGCAAATGGAGCAGTTTTCTTGGCTAAAATTCCCACATTTCCCACTGAATGAAGGTTTTGGTCTTCATTATTTAAACCAGACAGTAATATATTATCTCAATTACTTAATAGAACTACTATAATAATTGCTAGACTATAGGTTGCAGAAACAGTTAAAGGGAAGCTACTCTTTTCTTAGCATTTTCAGCCCACAGTCATCTGACTATTTCACTGTAAAAGAAAATATAGAACACTCGTAGATATATTTCATGTTAGATATTTCTGGCTATGTATGTCAAAAAAGCGTGCGCTACTTTCTCATCACCTGAACTGTCACTATAGTTACCATTTTGACTTTACCAGTGCATCCTATGTGGACGCAGATCACAGGAGGGCACATGTCCCCCCCCCCCCCCACCCCTTCAGAAAGGGAGGGGGGAGGATACCCTGTGTCTCAACAAATGGTAAAGCTTGGTTGAGTAGGCCTATAATGCCTGTAATGGACGTAAAATAGGCACAATTTGACATCTGAGGCTATCAAATTCCCCAAAAATTTCGTCTGCAGCGTAGGCCTACCATTCCAACAATTTATGGTCAAATGATAACAAAACTCATACATTCCTTTTGCAAATCATCTCCACTCACACAAGCATGTTATACTAATGGGCACACGAAGCAAATTTATTCGATCTCATATTGTTGTCAATCGTTACAAAAGACACTGGTCCCCCCGCAATGAAAAAAAGTCTGCGCCCCTGGCATCCTGTACAGGCAGTAGAGTGTGAGCAACTAGCATGTGACTTCTCTCCAATTGTGGTGGACCTTTATAGCATTATGAATGATGTGACTGTAGTTTAAGAAATAAAACGTTTTAACGCACAGTTCAAAGCTATATTTTATTAACTGAAATGATTTAATAATCAGAGTGTTGTATGTTTAATGCCCGGGGTGCCCATTTAAGTTTCTTTGACGAACTAGAAGCTGAAGAAGTACAATACATGTATACAGACATGCTGTAATATAAAATTTACATTGACAACTTTTACTTTTAACAAATGATCTAGACCAGTTCACTAACACACTATTTCATCTTAGATAAACCCAATAAGGAAATAACTATCATGTCAAGATGGCAGCATACTTCACGTTAAATAGATATACAAAAATTTACAATTAAATTGTTTCAAAAACAGAAATGTACTGAAAATGTGGTTTGTTGGAATGTTAATTAAACATAAAATAGTAGTTGGTTCTGTATAATTACCTAAACATGAATTATACATAATGAAAGCTCACACATTTAATGTATATGATATACAATAATGACAAATCCAAATACTAAATCTGATAAGATTTTACATTTCCAAAATTCTAAAATCATGGAATTTTGCTTTCAATTTGGGATTTATATTCCAAACAAAACTATCATGTTGTGACTTATATTAATAATTGGACTTAGCAATTTCCAAATTCTAAAGGCCTATAATGTTTTTATGAATCCTAAAGTCCTGCTGATGTAAATATCACATGCACAATATATACAAAATGCACTATTAGCAGAAATTTTTTCATCAAACTTTTTCGATCTAGTTCTAAATTCTGTACAGATACAATTGATGGCAAAATAGGACTTTATAACCAGAAAGAACCAGGGGTATAGTTTATGTTATATTGTGGTATAATTTGCATAGTTAAGATGATGGACTGATTAGTAATAAATATTACATCTATTATATCTTATAATAAAACATATAGATATAACGTTAAAAAATAAAATAAAGGAATGAATGTAAAAATATCACGTGCAAATTAAAATATTTGGTAGATAGATATATATGAATGTTTTTGTTAATAAATTAATTATTAAAATACATATATTACACAAATGATATACAGTCTTATCAAAAACTAGTGGCAAATTCTTTGAAATATTTTGGCCTAATAAGATGCTGTTGGTAAAAGGTAGAACAGATATTCAATAGGAATCCCTAGTATGAAAAAAGTATGTCTTACCAAAAATAACCGCAAAGTACCATGTAGTCCACTTTTTACCCAAATATACCAGAAATTGATTCAGTTGTGTCCTTTTGGAATTAGACTCTAATTTTATCATTAAGACATAAACATAACAGAATATAAACGTACGATATGTGTGTTCATCTGGTTAAGCCTACATAAATAAAAACAGTCTACATGACTATGTAACTTTACAATCTTTAAAACTAACTAACAATAATGTGGAATCTTTGTATTCATATATTGATAACTACCAGGATATTACAAATATCTTTGATGACTATAAGAATATACATGTATATAGGAATGTTTGTGAGACATACTGTTATAGATTAGGCAACATTTATATATTTACAGTTTTCACCAATTTGAAATCATTACCCAATCTACAAACTAGAATAATATATGATCTTTATGAGTATCGTTAGCTATGAGACATATTTACAGCTTTAACAAAATTAAAATCACAAAGCAAGATTTGGAATGAATATTGAAATATAATATACCGGTATGTAAATACAATCAAACAAAATCAAGGAAAGTTATCAAAGGTGGAAATCTTGAAAGTTGAATTAAATTTTTCAATGTAATTCTTTATAAATTCATGTACATATTAAAAAATGATACATAGAAAAATTCAAACAGAATTTGAAACATGTTGAAATATTTCTACATCGCTATACATTTAACGTACTGAGAGCTACTTTTCACATGTATGTTAAAGCATTTGTTTTGGTATACCAGAAAGATATGCAAATACAATGCACAACTCATGTTGAATGCTATTAGGAATGTAACGAAATTTATAATAGTAATAAGTGATAATTGTATAGAAATATTATGATAAAATTCTTCAATAAATATAAGATACATAATAAAAAACATGTTGGATTTTCATAAATAGCACATCATAATATGTTTGTAAAACACTGTAAAATAGCACAATGACTCCCAAAAAACAATCCATAAAATTCACACAGTTGGTGCCTGCCATTTTCTAAATGCTTTCTTCCCTTCATTTTTCCACTGATTTTTATCAATACACATCATTTCAAATTCATTCATACCGGCAACAGAAGTGGCTCCAATATAAGCAGCATGGTAACGATTCTGGGAAGCATGTACCTAAAATAATATTATCTCTATGGTATTGATTTGGAAATTGTCATTGTTAATTTTGTCACTAAAGAAAATAGCTAGCTTCTTTACAATCTGTTTATGTCATGTTATGGTAAGCTTAAATAATGTAATTTTAGATACTAAATAGTTTGTTCCCAGTAAAAATCATGAAGATATTGGGAAACTTTCAAAAAACACCATCTTACCTCTATAGGCACACCAGGTGGAGCTAGTTTTGTCAATTCTATTTTAAATCTATCAGCAAAGCCTGGTAACATAGATACTCCACCAGATAGATATATAGCTCTACAATATACATAGAATATAATATCTTAATATTCAGTTTCAGGGATAATATGGTTCCAAGGCTGAAACTTGAAGAAATTGACGGCAAGCCATGTATGCTTTATGTCATACACAACTTTAACTGGTTCAGATACGTCATATTTATACAATGTTAACAATCTCAAAAGACGTAAAAATGCTCACTTTCTTTTAATTCAAAATTTCAGCTACAATTATTATCTCTCTATATCATGCATGCACAACCATAGATACATAATACATAACATACCTATACATATGTCTTCTGTTATCCATAGGACACATCTGTATGGCTTGAAATACTAGTTTATGTAAATTAGGAAAATCCATTTCCCACATGTCAGTATCAAATAATCCTTCTGTACTTTTAAATCTTCCTTCATCATATTTTACACAACTAAAAACATGAAAGAAAAAAAAATAAAAAAAATCATAATATTAATGAAAAAAAAGATAAATTTGTCACAATGTAATTTTTCATTATTAATAATAGAATTTCAGTTTTTATAGAATCAAGATAAAGATGATATCTAGGACTTGAAAACTTACGAGTAAGCAGTAGGTGGTAAATCAAAGCCATCTAATTTAACTGTTGTAGTTATTTTATTATCTGCCTTTTTACATTCACTTAATTCATTTTTATAATGACTGGCTACATAACAACTCTGTAATATTCAAAACATGGTAAGTTATCCAAAGGTAATTAGTTATAGTTATAAAATATATTGCCACAATTATGAGAAGCTACTCTAATGGTTCCGTTCATTTTTTATGCTATATCTTGTAAAATATTCCTGGCTTAAGACTAATTTGGTATGATCTACACACATACTACACAGCACATGGCTGTATATGTTAACATAGATGATGATAAAAGAGCAGAACCAATTACATGTACTGTGACAAGTAACCTATCAAGTTTATCACTTTTCATATTATCTAATCTGAGTAGAGGGTGCATTATACATGGGTGCGCATTATATTCGGAAATATACTGTATGCAATTTGTATTTACCTGTTCCATAATATATTTAACTAATAATTGTTCTATAGTAGATTGGAAGGAATAATTATTTTCTAATAATGATTGGGTTAAAGAATTCTGTATTTTATCAGAACCATAAGGTAATTTAGAAACACCTCCTGATATCACAAAACCTGAAATCATAGAAAAATATCAAAATACTATTCAAATTGGATATCAGCACTGCCAGTTCATGTTTTGATTCATTTATAAATAGTCTCATAGCAGAAGATTCCAATCACAATGCAAATTGGCTCAAAAGAAACAGCAACCACTGGACAAGCCTAGTCCGTAGCAAAATGGATTGTCATCATCTGCCCCGATTTTGGATCCTCTTCAAGGTACGAAAAATTCCTATGCGACCTACCATCATATATTGGTAATATTTCTATTCTCTGTCCTATATCTACTATAATACCAGACGTAGCTTTATAAGAATAAAGTGAAAGTAGAGATTGTTGTACCATACACACACCACACATATTAAACTGATTAATAAATACTTCCATTAATCCTTCTTTTAAATTATCACCTAAACTCTGTGGTGTACTTAACATTACCTGTAAGTTAGAATAGAAAAAGATTCTGAAATTCTGGGATAACACAGAATAATTCTGACATACCTACTATAAATGAAATATATTTTTAAAGAGAATTGGTCCAAGGCCCGATTCGTCAAACTGGTAGGAAATTACCAACGTTCTGAGAAAGGTTATTTGTACATGCTTACTTATGACATCTTAACATTTTCTAATCATGATAAAATTTTTACTTATATATGAAGAGTTACACAGAAAAGCCTTAAAGTAACAACATGTACTAACATGATGTGAAAACATACACTGTTATTAAAAATTTCACTGTAATGTAAATAATAATCGCTCCCTGGTCTGGATCTTAAAAATGAAAGACCTTCTACAACAAATAAATACTTACCCAGTATTGAGATGGATTGATTTTTAACTCAGTAAATATTTTTTGAAATAGAACTTTTATAACTTTCCAATCAATTGTAAACTGAAACAAAATTTTTGTAGATTTTTAAAAATAAAAATATAATATCTTAAGTCTATTATTTGCTTTTGTTTGCGTGCTATTACAGTACTTGTTATTTTATATTCTGATTATGAAAATCTCATCAAAATTGTATGAAAATTTGAATAACTAATGCAATTGTTGATTTAGTTATGTACGGATATTAACATAACATCTGTAATGTATTAATAAAAAATACTCTATGCAGATATCCATAGCAATACATGATTTAAAAACCTTACATGCACAGACAATGTTAATATATTCTTTTCTAAATATTTCTATATTCCTCTACCTGATAAGTATAATATTCATCAAAAATACAAGCTACATGAAGACCTATATTTCATTTCTTCAGACAATAAATACAACACCAAGAGATAATTATAACATACATTATATCATATATTATTAGATACATCATTAAATAACAGTGCATGCAATCATTCAATATGTGATTTTAATCATGCAGTGAAGCAGGGCTGTTGATTTGGCTCAGTTGCCACACAAAATCTACAAATTCATGAGCAGCAATTGCCATTTTTTTACATTTTCTAGAATCTGAATTAATAATAGATCATTTGTGGTGTCATTAAGTCACATGATGCCAACACAAACTGTTATAACAGCAGACAGCTTCATGTACTTTTACAGGTCATCTGTCTTACCTTTCACTGACCTACTCTAGATGCACATGCAAAATTACAATTTCTATTTTTAGCATATTAAGACATAACTAATCGTAATAAAATTTTCTAAGCATTATAATCAAACTAATCTTACAAATCAGCCCTGCATAAATAACATGAACAAATTTATAATTCAAACATGCTAAAAGATGCTTCAACATACAAAGATAAACATGTGCCAATAAAATCACATTGATTGATACAGTGATTACTTACTATGCCTATTGACACCTTAAATTAAGACATATAGAAATAGTGAATGAGAGATGTGATATAGTCAGAATCTGGCAACCCTGTGAAAGTAGGAATGTGATAAAATAATTCTGTTCATAAAATTTTACTTCTATTATAAAGATATCCTTTTCCAAAAATAAAAATAAAATAATACATAAATTCTACCTGAAAATCTCCTCTATTTCTAGGGTTGTACTTAATATGGAGAAATTTTTTGAAAAACTGATGTTCAAAATGAAATGAAATGGATGAAATACTGATGTTCAAAGTGAAATGAAATGGATGAAATACTGATGTTCAAAATGAAATGAAATGGATGAAATACTGATGTTCAAAATGAAATTTTGTACTCTTCTGTACGTTTTCGACTTGCTAGTATTGTAGAAATAAAGAAAAGAAATAAGGAATTTGTCTTTGATATTTCTTTAATTAGGACCTAGGCAGCCTAAGCTACCTCATCAAAAACATTTTCTAATGTTTAAGCAATGTAGGACCTACAAAAGCGTTAAAAGATTACATAGGATTTCGTGAAACAGAAAAAATCATAATATACTAAGTATATAATACCTTATCTATTTTATTGGATGGATGGACTGGATAAACAAGATTACTACTAGATCTATTTTCTGGTTTATAAGCATCAGCACCAATAATAATATCACCAGTCGTCTTGTTAACAGAGGCTACACATGGGAAAAATAACTGTGGAAGAGATGCTGAAATAAACAAATAAATTGTTTGAACGATAGTAATGTGTAATGAGAGATTTTTGTCATAGGACAAAAGTATAAGCTTTCTTTTTATCGAATTTCAACTGTTACAGTCTGTGGCACACTGGGTCTTGCTTTATTATCCCATCTGAAACAATAGAGGCGCTTCCATGACCCTCAGACCTGCATTATTGACAAGGGGAAACCAGATTGAAAAATCTGAAGGTATTTTCTTAACTCATGCTGGGATTTCAACTAGTGTCAAATTCAATGAGTCACCACCAGAGAGGGGAAACTTCACCCTTGTTCACCTACCTTGTTCTCCTAATAAACCTGCTCTAATTGCACTACTTCCCATATCAACAACTAACACTTTCTATAATTATATACAGACAGAAGATACAGTTCAAATATTACTATCAAATGAAATGTCAGTAGTTAAATATAATGAAATAAATGTTATTGATTAGAGCACATCTAATTCTGCCAAATTTTTTTTCTAAAACACAATTTTGATCAGGACAGATAAATTTAGGTAAAAACTTCACTCAGCATATAATAAAAATAAGTTCACTCACTGAAGAATATTCTACAGTAAGAAAACCATGGACTCATATATGACAAAGCTCACTTTGTAAACCTAGTAACAATTTTGTGTAAGAAAACAAGTAACAAAGACCTACCTTTTTTGGATGTGGATTAGCATATAACACAGGTTGTAGATAACAAGCTTTAGTATTATCAGCTATTTGACTGTCTAATGCTAGTTTCCATTGACCATATTCTTTATCACTAGGTACTCTTACCATTAAAAATTTACCTCTCTATAATAATATACACAACAATACATTGTTAGATTTTGTGGTGCCAGACAATCTATGCTTACCCTTATATACACCTTTTAACTTATTTATGATTGATGAATATCCACTTAAAAAAAGTTCAATTTGATTTCTTATTTCCGTTTTGCGCTTATGATCGCTAGTACAATTTCATTTTTATTTATTCATATATAGCAAATATAATCCTTGCCAATTTCACCAATAGAAGAAAGGAATGATATGTCACAATTATGATTGTTTTGATTTGCAAATATCTTTTTAAGTTTGCTATATTTAAATTTTCTGTCTTAAAATCTAGCAACAAATGCATGATGAATGAAACTTACCCCATCATCAATACCCAGTATTCTAGAGCCTAAATCTGTCATTTCTAATATTTTACCACCCATTAACTGTAAACTATCACTTGGTCGATCTCTATTACTACTCTATAATAGAAACAAATATTTCAATATTATAGATTTCCTTTATCATTAACTGTAAACTATCACTGGGTCAATCTCTATTACTACTCTATAATAGAAACAAACATTTCAATATTATAGATTTCCTTTATCATTAACTGTAAACTATCACTGGGTCGATCTCTATTACCACTCTATAATAGAAACAAATATTTCAATATTATAGATTTCCTTTATCATTAACTGTAAACTATCACTGGGTCAATCTCTATTACTACTCTATAATAGAAACAAACATTTCAATATTATAGATTTCCTTTATCATTAACTGTAAACTATCACTGGGTCAATCTCTATTACCACTCTATAATAGAAACAAACATTGCAATATTATAGATTTCCTTTATCATTAACTGTAAACTATCACTGGGTCGATCTCTATTACCACTCTATAATAGAAACAAACATTTCAATATTATAGATTTCCTTTATCATTAACTGTAAACTATCACTGGGTCAATCTCTATTACTACTCGATAACAGAAACAAACATTTCAATATTATAGATTTCCTTTATTATTAACTGTAAACTATCACTGGGTCGATCTCTATTACTACTCTATAATAGAAACAAACATTTAAATATTATAGATTTCCTTTATCATTAACTGTAAACTATCACTGGGTCGATCTCTATTACCACTCTATAATAGAAACAAACATTTCAATATTATAGATTTCCTTTATTATTAACTGTAAACTATCACTGGGTCGATCTCTATTACTACTCTATAATAGAAACAAACATTGCAATATTATAGATTTCCTTTATTATTAACTGTAAACTATCACTGGGTCAATCTCTATTACTACTCTATAACAGAAACAAACATTTCAATATTATAGATTTCCTTTATCATTAACTGTAAACTATCACTGGGTCGATCTCTATTACTACTCTATAATAGAAACAAACATTTCAATATTATAGATTTCCTTTATCATTAACTGTAAACTATCACTGGGTCGATCTCTATTACCACTCTATAATAGAAACAAACATTGCAATATTATAGATTTCCTTTGTCATTAACTGTAAACTATCACTGGGTCAATCTCTATTACTACTCTATAATAGAAACAAACATTTCAATATTATAGATTTCCTTTATCATTAACTGTAAACTATCACTGGGTCGATCTCTATTACTACTCTATAATAGAAACAAACATTTCAATATTATAGATTTCCTTTATCATTAACTGTAAACTATCACTGGGTCAATCTCTATTACTACTCAATAATAGAAACAAATATTGCAATATTACGGATTTCCTTTATTATTAACTGTAAAATATCACTGGGTCGATCTCTATTCCTACTCTATAATAGAAACAAACATTTCAATATTATAGATTTCCTTTATCATTAATTGTAAACTACCACTGGGCCGATCTCTATTTCTACTCTATAATAGAAACAAACATTTCAATATTATAGATTTCCTTTATCATTAACTATAAACTATCACTAGGTCGATCTCTATTACTACTCTATAATAGAAACAAACGTTTCAATATTATAGATTTCCTTTATCATTAACTGTAAACTATCACTGGGTCAATCTCTATTACTACTCTATAATAGAAACAAACATTGCAATATTATAGATTTCCTTTATTATTAACTGTAAACTATCACTAGGTCAATCTCTATTACTACTCTATAACAGAAACAAACATTTCAATATTATAGATTTCCTTTATCATTAACTGTAAACTATCACTGGGTCAATCTCTATTACTACTCTATAATAGAAACAAACATTTCAATATTATAGATTTCCTTTATTATTAACTGTAAACTATCACTGGGTCGATCTCTATTACTACTCTATAATAGAAACAAACATTGCAATATTATAGATTTCCTTTATCATTAACTGTAAACTATCACTGGGTCGATCTCTATTACTACTCTATAAAAGAAACAAACATTTCAATATTATAGATTTCCTTTATTATTAACTATAAACTATCACTAGGTCGATCTCTATTACTACTCTATAATAGAAACAAACGTTTCAATATTATAGATTTCCTTTATTATTAACTATAAACTATCACTAGGTCGATCTCTATTACTACTCTATAATAGAAACAAACATTTCAATATTATAGATTTCCTTTATCATTAACTGTAAACTATCACTGGGTCGATCTCTATTACCACTCTATAATAGAAACAAACATTTCAATATTATAGATTTCCTTGATCATTAACTGTAAACTATCACTGGGTCAATCTCTATTACTACTCTATAATAGAAACAAACATTTCAATATTATAGATTTCCTTTATCATTAACTGTAAACTATCACTGGGTCGATCTCTATTACCACTCTATAATAGAAACAAACATTTCAATATTATAGATTTCCTTTATTATTAACTATAAACTATCACTAGGTCGATCTCTATTACTACTCTATAATAGAAACAAACGTTTCAATATTATAGATTTCCTTTATTATTAACTATAAACTATCACTAGGTCGATCTCTATTACTACTCTATAATAGAAACAAACATTTCAATATTATAGATTTCCTTTATTATTAACTGTAAACTATCACTGGGTCGATCTCTATTACTACTCTATAATAGAAACAAACATTGCAATATTATAGATTTCCTTTATCATTAACTGTAAACTATCACTGGGTCAATCTCTATTACTACTCTATAACAGAAACAAACATTTCAATATTATAGATTTCCTTTATTATTAACTGTAAACTATCACTGGGTCGATCTCTATTACTACTCTATAATAGAAACAAACATTTCAATATTATAGATTTCCTTGATCATTAACTGTAAACTATCACTGGGTCAATCTCTATTACTACTCTATAATAGAAACAAACATTTCAATATTATAGATTTCCTTTATTATTAACTGTAAACTATCACTGGGTCGATCTCTATTACCACTCTATAATAGAAACAAATATTTCAATATTATAGATTTCCTTTATTATTAACTGTAAACTATCACTGGGTCAATCTCTATTACTACTCTATAATAGAAACAAACATTTCAATATTATAGATTTCCTTTATCATTAACTGTAAACTATCACTGGGTCGATCTCTATTACTACTCTATAATAGAAACAAATATTTCAATATTATAGATTTCCTTTATCATTAACTGTAAACTATCACTGGGTCAATCTCTATTACTACTCTATAACAGAAACAAACATTTCAATATTATAGATTTCCTTTATTATTAACTGTAAACTATCACTGGGTCGATCTCTATTACTACTCTATAATAGAAACAAACATTGCAATATTATAGATTTCCTTTATTATTAACTGTAAACTATCACTGGGTCAATCTCTATTACTACTCTATAACAGAAACAAACATTTCAATATTATAGATTTCCTTTATCATTAACTGTAAACTATCACTGGGTCGATCTCTATTACTACTCTATAATAGAAACAAACATTTCAATATTATAGATTTCCTTTATCATTAACTGTAAACTATCACTGGGTCGATCTCTATTACCACTCTATAATAGAAACAAACATTGCAATATTATAGATTTCCTTTGTCATTAACTGTAAACTATCACTGGGTCAATCTCTATTACTACTCTATAATAGAAACAAACATTTCAATATTATAGATTTCCTTTATCATTAACTGTAAACTATCACTGGGTCGATCTCTATTACTACTCTATAATAGAAACAAACATTTCAATATTATAGATTTCCTTTATCATTAACTGTAAACTATCACTGGGTCAATCTCTATTACTACTCTATAATAGAAACAAATATTGCAATATTACGGATTTCCTTTATTATTAACTGTAAACTATCACTGGGTCGATCTCTATTACTACTCTATAATAGAAACAAACATTTCAATATTATAGATTTCCTTTATCATTAATTGTAAACTACCACTGGGCCGATCTCTATTTCTACTCTATAATAGAAACAAACATTTCAATATTATAGATTTCCTTTATCATTAACTGTAAACTATCACTGGGTCGATCTCTATTACCACTCTATAATAGAAACAAACATTTCAATATTATAGATTTCCTTTATTATTAACTATAAACTATCACTAGGTCGATCTCTATTACTACTCTATAATAGAAACAAACATTTCAATATTATAGATTTCCTTTATCATTAATTGTAAACTACCACTGGGCCGATCTCTATTTCTACTCTATAATAGAAACAAACATTTCAATATTATAGATTTCCTTTATCATTAACTATAAACTATCACTAGGTCGATCTCTATTACTACTCTATAATAGAAACAAACGTTTCAATATTATAGATTTCCTTTATCATTAACTGTAAACTATCACTGGGTCAATCTCTATTACTACTCTATAATAGAAACAAACATTGCAATATTATAGATTTCCTTTATTATTAACTGTAAACTATCACTGGGTCGATCTCTATTACCACTCTATAATAGAAACAAATATTTCAATATTATAGATTTCCTTTATTATTAACTGTAAACTATCACTGGGTCAATCTCTATTACTACTCTATAATAGAAACAAACATTTCAATATTATAGATTTCCTTTATCATTAACTGTAAACTATCACTGGGTCGATCTCTATTACTACTCTATAATAGAAACAAATATTTCAATATTATAGATTTCCTTTATCATTAACTGTAAACTATCACTGGGTCAATCTCTATTACTACTCTATAACAGAAACAAACATTTCAATATTATAGATTTCCTTTATTATTAACTGTAAACTATCACTGGGTCGATCTCTATTACTACTCTATAATAGAAACAAACATTGCAATATTATAGATTTCCTTTATTATTAACTGTAAACTATCACTGGGTCAATCTCTATTACTACTCTATAACAGAAACAAACATTTCAATATTATAGATTTCCTTTATCATTAACTGTAAACTATCACTGGGTCGATCTCTATTACTACTCTATAATAGAAACAAACATTTCAATATTATAGATTTCCTTTATCATTAACTGTAAACTATCACTGGGTCGATCTCTATTACCACTCTATAATAGAAACAAACATTGCAATATTATAGATTTCCTTTGTCATTAACTGTAAACTATCACTGGGTCAATCTCTATTACTACTCTATAATAGAAACAAACATTTCAATATTATAGATTTCCTTTATCATTAACTGTAAACTATCACTGGGTCGATCTCTATTACTACTCTATAATAGAAACAAACATTTCAATATTATAGATTTCCTTTATCATTAACTGTAAACTATCACTGGGTCAATCTCTATTACTACTCTATAATAGAAACAAATATTGCAATATTACGGATTTCCTTTATTATTAACTGTAAACTATCACTGGGTCGATCTCTATTACTACTCTATAATAGAAACAAACATTTCAATATTATAGATTTCCTTTATCATTAATTGTAAACTACCACTGGGCCGATCTCTATTTCTACTCTATAATAGAAACAAACATTTCAATATTATAGATTTCCTTTATCATTAACTATAAACTATCACTAGGTCGATCTCTATTACTACTCTATAATAGAAACAAACGTTTCAATATTATAGATTTCCTTTATCATTAACTGTAAACTATCACTGGGTCAATCTCTATTACTACTCTATAATAGAAACAAACATTGCAATATTATAGATTTCCTTTATTATTAACTGTAAACTATCACTAGGTCAATCTCTATTACTACTCTATAACAGAAACAAACATTTCAATATTATAGATTTCCTTTATCATTAACTGTAAACTATCACTGGGTCAATCTCTATTACTACTCTATAATAGAAACAAACATTTCAATATTATAGATTTCCTTTATTATTAACTGTAAACTATCACTGGGTCGATCTCTATTCCTACTCTATAATAGAAACAAATATTGCAATATTATAGATTTCCTTTATTATTAACTATAAACTATCACTAGGTCGATCTCTATTACTACTCTATAATAGAAACAAACGTTTCAATATTATAGATTTCCTTTATTATTAACTATAAACTATCACTAGGTCGATCTCTATTACTACTCTATAATAGAAACAAACATTTCAATATTATAGATTTCCTTTATCATTAACTGTAAACTATCACTGGGTCGATCTCTATTACCACTCTATAATAGAAACAAACATTTCAATATTATAGATTTCCTTGATCATTAACTGTAAACTATCACTGGGTCAATCTCTATTACTACTCTATAACAGAAACAAACATTTCAATATTATAGATTTCCTTTATAATTAACTGTAAACTATCACTAGGTCGATCTCTATTACTACTCTATAATAGAAACAAACATTTCAATATTATAGATTTCCTTTATTATTAACTGTAAACTATCACTGGGTCAATCTCTATTACTACTCTATAATAGAAACAAACATTGCAATATTATAGATTTCCTTTATTATTAACTGTAAACTATCACTGGGTCAATCTCTATTACTACTCTATAATAGAAACAAACATTGCAATATTATAGATTTCCTTTATCATTAACTGTAAACTATCACTGGGTCAATCTCTATTACTACTCTATAATAGAAACAAACATTTCAATATTATAGATTTCCTTTATCATTAACTGTAAACTATCACTGGGTCAATCTCTATTTCTACTCTATAAAAGAAACAAACATTGCAATATTATAGATTTCCTTTATCATTAACTGTAAACTATCACATTTTGAGAAGATTAAGCATTTATTTACCTCATAATAATGTAACCAGCCATCAGCTGCTTTAAAAAATCTTCTTTTCCATGTTTTTAGTAATGTTGCCTTCTTCTTGTTCATTGGTAATTTTTCCATAAAACCTTCCATAGAAACATACTGATAAGATATATCTTCTGCGGTCTGTAATGATATAACATTAGACGTTGTCTTAAATACTAACTACAAATTAGAGTTATTTCCCTTTTCAGATGTTAAGCAATTGGCAACTTCGATGACTAGAAAGTAGAAATTATACATTTCCATTCAAATTCCTGTTCAAACCTTATAGTAAATCATATTTTTATTCTAGTATAAATATTCAGAGCTATTTTGTGAAATATGTTCAAGAGCAATTTGACTGCCATATTGTTGACCACAGAACAGGTGTTACTTACTTCTTCAATTAACTTGACATGATATAATTTCTTGATTAACTTTACCTGTAAATAACAAGTTAAATATATCAATCACTACAAGGAATTATTTGAAAGTTAATCTTTTGTGTAGAATTTGCTTCTTAGTTTTAGTTTTGCATTCAGAGATACAATGTCAATGGACAAATATTTTGCTTACGGTATGTAATTTTTTAGACGTTGGTTAGTGCCCCTGAAACGCAGTTTTCCATCTTCTCTCAAGCTAAGGTTGCATTTTACTCTTTCCTATCACTTTTGGTTCTCAAACCTTGAAGCATCCCTGTTTGTGACGGTTAGTGCTCAACAATGCTTGGAATTCTCAAATACTTTTGCAAAGATGTTGCTGAACGACCTAAAAAGATAGCTTGCCAGGCAAGGTAACATACGCCCACTTCAGCAAATTTGAATATTTGAAAAAGTTGATTGCTCCATCCCACTTATTTGAGCTTATATTTAGATGAATCAATTCGAATGAAAACTTATTATCAAGGTGAATACACATACCAAGTTAATTTTAACGTTTTTTTAACGAAGTCAAGGGCAATAACTCTTAAACCAACAACTGGAATCGCACCATTTCCAAACTCATTCGAGATATTATCAAGATGAATACACATACCAAGTTTCAATCAAATCGGATAAAAACTCTAGCTTCTATCGCGTACACATGTTAATTTTAACGATTTTTTTACTAAGTTGAGGGCAATAACTCATAAACTGACAACTGGAATCATGCCATTTTCGAACTCATCTGAGATATTATCAAGATGAATACAATTACCAAGTTTAATTCAAATAGGATTAAAACTCTAGCTTCTATTGCGTACACAAGTTAATTTTAACGTTTTTTCACTAAGTCAAGGGCGATAACTCATAAACCAAAAACTGGAATTGCGCCATTTTCGAACTCATCCAAGATATTATCAAGATGAATACATATACCAAGTTTCATTCAAATTGGATAAAAACTCTAGCTTCTATCGTGTACACAAGTTAACTTTAACGTTTTTTTACTAAGTCAAGGGCAATAACTCATAAACCGACAGCTGGAATTGCGTCATTTTCGAACTCATCCGGGATATTATCATGATGGATACACATGCCAAGTTTCATTCAAATCGGATAAAAACTCTGGTCTCTATCGCGTACACAAGAAATTGTTGACGGACGGACGTACGGACGGACGTACGGACGGACCGACGACGGACAGGGGTGACGGCAATATACGTCCACATTTTCATGTGGGCGTATAAAAATGGGATACTACCAAAACAATCCTTGGTGAAACACAGAAATATATCACTTACCGGATCCCATGAAATGAGATTCATACGTGGAGTAACTTCTACAACATCATCATCTTCTCCTGTTTCACCATTCGTTAAATCTTTCTTTAAATTAATTGGTGGATGTTTAGGTTTGTCCTCATTTGTTTGGTTGATCGCCTTCGATGAGACAGATGTAATATTAAGTTTTTTAGTTGGAACATTTTCAGTTGATCTCTCTTGATCATTGGATTGATCTAAAACAGAAAAACATGGGACATAACTCAAATGATCATATTTCAAGGGAACTAGAAATTCCTGTAATAATTGTGCTTTTGATTTGCTTTCTTTTGCCCGTCTGCATTGGTTTTGTTCATTTTGATGCAATATTGATATGCCAATACAATGCTAGATGGAGTATGAATATTTAAAAAATGTGTATGAAAATTAACCATTAACATTAAATTCTTGAAATTGATTTAATGATTATAGAAGTTTTTGTATTGATGGGTATGTTGGTACAATTTCTGTAATAATAGTCTGTAAATGAAGTAATTTTACATGTATCATATTGGTGGTGTTATGTTTGAAATTAAGTCTCTTGTATGTTGTACACTGATCATTCTCTATTAATCTTATTGCTTTCAGACATCTTTACTTCTTACTAACATTCTGATATTTTATTGATTGCAGTGGTGTTAAAGGTCTTTTATTTCTGTCTATTAGCATTGGTATTATTTATCTTGTAATTACCAAAGAGAAGGTACTTATTTTACCAGTATATAATATAGTAGGTACATGTAAGTAGTTTTGGCCAGATTATTATGTCATCTGTTATAAAAAAATCTCATTTATTAACAACTCCCTTGAGACGAGTTACTTTTTGATAAAAATTGGTTTACGGTGTAAATATATTTAATATGTTTAACTAAAATTTTGCCACATTATTTTTATATTCCAATTTCTACACATCTGAACTTAGTTATCGTATAGCTTTTGTAATTGATTTTAATAAATAAAATGTGTTTTTACAAATAATCTTTCGTAGCAGTCTGATTTTACCAAATACTGTTTAGGCCATGCACACCCTCCAAGAATATTGATACCATTGAAGGACAAATAAGAGATAATTTCTAAAAACAAGCATTTTCTCTTTCTTTTTTGACAGTTGAATAGCAAAAAAGATAAGTAATAAAAAATGTAACTATGAATGTTTTTTTAAGAGTTTATCTGTTTTCTATAATATTCTTGTTGTTTTCACCTAATTTTGAGTTTTTAAACATGTGAAATCATAAAAATATAGTGTTTTTTCTTAATGGATTTTCAATGTTTAAAAAGTTTGATAGGGATACTGTTTAAAGTCTGAGAAAATGTGTTATTTTTAATGTGTTTGTACTGACGGTATCTGTTTTTGTACAAGTCTCCTTGAACATTGAACTTCTCCACCCTATGACGAAAGTTAACGTAAAATGTTTTTGATTTTGCCAGAAGTGGGAAGTAGGCGCCTAATTATCTGGAAGTAAGCCAGGGAGTAGATACACATATAAACACATTTATCAAATTGTGGTGCCAATTATTGGTATTTTTGACTTAATTATTACCATAAACCTAGTTATGTCAAGATCAACACCTGTGCTTTTCTAATCAATGATTTTATGATGTTTATTAAACATGGTGGGAAAAGTTTGAGAAAAATTTTTCATCCCAGAAAAACTTTCTTTTAGAATATCTTTAATCTTCCAATATCAATTCCAAAACATTCAAGTAAATGTAACACAACACCAATGAATGCAAGTATAATGGCTCTAACTATCCTGTTAAACAGTACATCGTGCTGCTGAATCTTGTAAGAAAGTAAATTATTGAATTAGCAAGTCATGATCGATAACAGCCACAAAATATTCTACTGCAATTCTTGTTTGACTTTTTGTGTTTACAAATAGAAAGTGCCTGTTTGCTCAGCTTCAATATTTAATACTGTTTGTCAGGTGTTTCTGAGATTATTTTTGAAAATAAAAAATTGAAGATCAGGTGTAACTGACAGTGGTCAGAGATCTCAAATTACTTTGAACTCATTTTCTAGGGGTGGAGTTTGTTCTCATTGATAAACATTTCTTATGTTTCACCAAAATCTTACACAATAGTGCTAGCAGAAACAAGTATTAAAGAAATACTGTACCCTGATAAGTCTCTTAAACATTGATAGATTGTTATTAATAATTTAAAATTACTAAAATTTCAGATTTCACAGAAAATATAAGCCCCTCTCCCACCTACAGGAGTTGCAAGCCGAGTCTGTCCCAATATTGGGAAACTCCTAATTTCCTCGGAAGGAACTCGTAAGAAACTCCTGGTCAACTCGACACATTCGGATGTAACTTGGCTGTGAACACTTGCTGCTCTAGACAAATTTTTTAGACATACTCGGCTTGCAACTCCTGTAGTTTGGAGAGAAGGCTTAATAACTCGTTTAACTCGGAACTGGACCATGAATACTTTTTGCTGCAATCTTTCTTCTGCTTTGATATTTGTCTTATAGTCTTTCTACAGATCCAAACATTTTTCATATCAGTTTTGCATAGAAAAAGGTCATAATCACATAGTCTTCTTCAAATGTGGCTATAAACCACTGTCATTGGGTCACATTGACACCCATAATAAATGACATTAGTGATTTATTTCACCAATTCAAAAACTCGAGATCCTATTGCACCAATTCATATCACGGACAGCTTTTCGGGATAAAATAAATGACAATTCAAAAATCATATACTGTTAACATTGAGCTCTACTTTAATGAGTTTGACTTAATTGCTTTTCGTTCTAATTAAGGGTACTTGCATTGAGAAAACTATCTAAACACTGTACTGAAGCTGTACAGAATAAACCAGAGTTAAAATTCCTAACAGAATACATGATAAATGGTAGTAACAACTGTTGGATGACAACTTATTGATTTTTCCATCCTCAACTGGAATAACAGAATGTTTTAATGTTCTTATTGTCATCCTCAAGTCAAGATTTCTGACAATCGATTTTACTACCATTACAGTAATCAAATTGAAAATTCTTTTAAGTTTTTTTAACCAAGGGGATGTTTTCCTTTGAAGAACTAATCAATTTTCTTCACATGTAGTCCAAGAACCAATTTCAACATCTTTTTCATTATTAGAATATGTTTTTTAAAGGGACTGTAAAGGGGTTTTCTAAACTTTGTATGTGTACTGATCTTCTTGAAGCTATTATTGATATCTATGCAGATCAATGTCAGTGGAGTCATAAAACGTGTTAGTTTTGGTGGAATTGCAAGAACCACAGGTGTCGGAATGGAAATTGGAATGGCGCAAATTGGTGCTATCATAGTCCAGATACACATATTAAGTTTAGAAAACCTCTTTCAAATTCCTTTAATATGAGCATACTCAGAAATATGTCTTTTAAAATTTACGATTTTTAAATTGTCATAAAAATTATGGGTAAAGAGTGAAAAGTTATCAAATATAATTTATTCTTGTATAAAAAAGTAACAAATAGAGGTCTAATTAATTATGATACCCAATTAAACATAATTAAAATAACAACAATAACAACTGAATCTAACAACATTACATAA